>CAJPDP010044147.1:0-12039 GCA_905336975.1 Bombina variegata variegata
ACCCCTTGTACAAATAGGAAGAAAGGGGTAGTGCTTCTCTTTAATAAAAAAACTTCAATATAAGATTTTGGAGACCGAACTGGACTTAGACGGGAGATTTATTATTTTACAAGTAGAGGTAGAAGGAATAATTTTAACATTATGTAATATCTACGGCCCTAATAAATCAGATACTGCATTCTGGGACAGATTACAAGTAGAGCTCCTTCCTTATCACTCCAAAAATTTGATTATAGCAGGTGACTTTAATCTTGCACTTTGTCCCACACTAGATAGATTGAAATGTACACAAACTAGCAACACCAAAAAATAAACTAAAATATTTAAAATGTTTAATAAAACACTTGGTGTTAAAGATATATGGCGGATTCAGAATCCGGATGGAAAGAAGTTCACATGCGAATCACAGGCACATCAAACAATGTCGAGAATAGACTATTTTCTGGTGGCGGATAATCTGCTAGGCTTTGAAATATTAGCTGATATTAAAGAAATTATTCTTTCAGACCACGCTATCATCACCTTAAATATCAAAACTCGGAATAACCAAATAAAAAGTAATTGTTTTTTTTTTCCAAAGTACCTCGTCTCTAACGTACAGTTTAAAACATGGCTCAAATTGAAATGGAGGGAATTCTATCAAAATAACTATAATGCAGAAATACGTGCTAAAATTCTATGGGAAACTTTTAAAGTCGTAATAATGGGAGAAATTAAGGCTTATCTAGTAATGCAAAAATGTAAAATGACAGCTAGAGATATACAGCTGGCAAATCAATTGCGAAATGTTTATAATGCATATGTTAATGACCCAGTTAAAATAAAGTGGGATAGCTATCTAGGGAAAAAAAGGAAAGAGAGATATTTATAGCTCAAAAAGCGGCACAGGAAGAACTAAGGACTAGGTACTTCTTTTATAGGTATGGGGGTAAGCCCGGTCAATATTTAGCTAATTTAATTAAAATTAAACAAAAGAAGACCCCGATAGAATCCCTCAAAACACCGCTTGGCAGAATTACTAAGATTAAAGAAATCGAACAGTATGTCTTGCAATATTTTCAGAAATTATATTCAAATAATAAAATTAATATACAAGCAAAAGAGAATTTCTGGAAACAGCTACAGCTACCTAAGATAGAAAAAAATAAATTAGAGGAATTAAATAAACCTATCTCCCAACAAGAAGTAATTAATGCTATAAAAAAAACAGCATCTAATAAAGCTGCTGGACCTGATCAAATTCCGGCAGAATTATACAAATGCCTTATAGATGAAATATCTCTGACCCTGACCAAATTGTTTAATAATTATTATACGGATGACATGTCTTGTTCCAATTACTTTACAGCATCTTTAGTAGCTTTAATTTAAAAAAAGGGAAAGATAAAGAAGAAATTAGCTCATATAGACCAATTTTGCTATTGAATAGCGACTACAAACTCCTTACAAGTATTATAGCAGCAAGACTTAAACTATCCCTTATACATAAGGATCAAGTAGGCTTCATGCCTGGTAGAAATGCATTGCGAAATTTGAGAAAGGTCCAATTGATCTTGAATGTCTTTCAAAATTTAGGACAAAAAAAAAATCGACTTAAAATGAACGATGCAGCAATTTTGGCAATAGATGCAGAGAAGGCCTTCGACTCCATTACCTGGGACCACTTGTTCTCTGTGCTCTCTGGGTTTGGAGTCGAGTGCCCTTTTTCAAATTTCATTCATATAATGTATAAACAACCTAGTGCTGCTATTATTATTAATGATAGGACCTCAGTTAGCTTCCAGCTATATAAGGGATCAAGACAGGGATGCCCCTTATCTCCCTATTTATTTAATATGGCATTGGAGCCGCTAGCTATCCTTTTAAGGAAAGAAATTGAAGGAATTAAAATTGGCTCAAGACAAGTCACGACCTTATTATACGCAGATGACTTATTAATACTAATGTCTAATACAAAAGAAAATGTCCCCAAATTAATACAAATAGTGCAGGAGTTCAGTGCCTTTTCAGGGTAGAAAGTTAATACAGTGAAAACTGAAATGTTCTGGCTAAAGAAACAAAATAATTCTTATTCAGGATCTCAGTTTAAAGAAGCTAAAGAAGCATTTACTTATTTGGGTATTAAACTTTCCAAAGATAGTAATGACTGGTATAAGCTTAATTACCCCCCAATTTTTAGTAAAATAACTAATAACCTCAAAAATTGGGCTAAATTTAAATTGACCTAAACTGGTAAAGTAAATTTGATAAAAATGACAATATTCCCCAAACTTTTTTATTTAATGCAGAATATACCTATGATGATAAAACATGAAGACTTAATGACATTTAAACTTAGAGAAAATAACACAGGGAGAGTTAAGTCATTCCTGGACTTAAGACAAGAATTTGGGCTGATAAATAAACAATTCTATGCATTCTTACAAGTCCGACATTATATCCAGACATTGCTTCTTGATGGGCCTGAAGAGGATACATAGGGTCGTATAAAACCAGTCCTAAATCTTTTTATAAAACAATCTTGTCCTTTATAGGCCAACAAAAAGTACAAAAAGATTGCCCAGGCGTGGCAAGTCACAACAGAGATTATCCAGAAAAGCTTCAAATTAGTAGACTCTGCAACTTTTTCATCGTCATGGAGAGAATTGCATACCAAAATGATAAATAGAAAATATTTTACCCCTAAGGTTAAAGCCCGCTGGAGTAAGGAAGGTGCACGTTGCCATAAATGTAAGACATTAGAGGCAGATATTCGCCACTGTTTTTGGAGCTGCCCCAAAATTAAAAATTGTTGGTTTAAAATAAATTACTGGGCAAACAAAGTTAATGGTAACCAATTTAAGATAACAGAAAATCATGTTTTTTTCTTAATAGACGGACAGAAAGAAACCCATTTTCAAAGTAGCCGTCAATATAATGCTATAATTATGGTAGGCAGACTATAAATTTTTAAATTTTGGAAATCAAATAAATCCCCTAATTTAATAGAATTTGCCCAAAAATTGAAAAACCAGATTATTATGGAACAAATGGACACCTCCATTAATTCAGAAATCCAGATTAAAGGTTTGTTTTTTTTTAAATGGAAGAATGTCATTCTAAGCTCTCCAATAGAGATACAAAAACAACTTATTGCACCCTTTCGGGGCACCATGTATCTGGAATTAGCTATAGCAGATAGAGAATTTCCAGATTTATAGACGGGAGGGGGTAAGTGATGGGAAGTGGGGTCTTTCCAACCTCTTTTTTTTTTTGTTTGTTTGTTTCTGTTATTAAAATTTAAACCAGCCAATTCATTTGTATAAGATATATGCAAGTTATGCTGTAAAGGTACATGGAAAGCCCTATGTGCAAATTTAAAATTGTTGGTTGAAATCAGGGTATTTTCTTTATATTTTATTATATAATATTATATGGGAATCAACAATGTAAGATTTATGTTTTGTTTAATGTCACTTGAATTATCTGTCGATTCTGTTTTGTACTATGAACTGGTGAATAAAAATTATATCTAGAAAAAAAAAAATATGGCAAATAAAATAGAACAAGACAGATTAGCAAGACAACAAAAAAAAACTAGCAGACTTTCAAGATGTATTCAATGAATCTCAAAATACAGAACCCACACCAGATAGAATGGATAAATTATTACGAGAACTTCATAAAAATGTATATAAGCAAGACAAAGTATGGTGGAATCACCATTTTTTTTGACAAATATATTGAAAAAAAATGCTAATACCTAGAGGACTTAGGATACAGCTGTTCCCAGCATTTGAATATAAGGATATACATTTAAGTATAGAATGCAAAGAGGCCCTATTTGAATGTTCCAATAAATTAATGAACATCCTAATTAAACACGATACTTCTAAATATAAGAGATTAGAAGAATTGATTACTGTTCAAAATGAACAATTAAAAACGTTTGAGACTCTGAAGGAATTTGAAACTTCCTACAAAAAATACCAAAAAGAACTAAATAAATATGAAGATGATATTAAACAAACAAAAAAGAGGAAGTTGAATAGGGACTTAGAAGATTATCAAAATAAGAGAGTATACAGATGGAAAAGAAAATTTAACACTAGAAATAACCAAATAGTAACCATCACTCAAAATGATACTGAAACAGAAGGGGAATAATCTGATACCCCTACTGAAGGTCCTTCACCCCCCACTCCAGTTAATCCCAATTCAACTAACTCAGATAGAAGAAAGAGAAAGGGTTTTTTAAAGGAAGAGGAAAGTTCCTCTTTAGACACACCAGAAGAGGTAGGAGGAGCCAGCAAAAAAACAACCAAACTTAAATACACCAGAGAGAAAAGACAGGGCAACAAACCTTACAAGAGGAACCCCAGCCCCTTCTCCAAAATAAAAATGAAACAATGAAAGTAATCAATCTCTCCAAAAAAATGTTTTTAGAAGACCATATCAGTCTGTTGGTGTCAGGCCTAGTTGCAAGTCTGTAATACAAGGTTAGGCTAATTATAAACCACAACTGCTGAGATAGTATTTTTGCAATAGTTTGTAGTGTAGCAGAGAGATTTCTGGGATTAAACATCAACTACTCATAAAAGTAATGTAAAACCCCCATTAATCATAGAGCAAGTATAATTGCAGGTTGTTTATAAGATGAATAACACTATTGCTACCACCTGGGACGAATCACTAACAAATGCAGCAGAGCTATCCACTTATATAACCAGATGGTAAATAGTGTATACACATAGTAAGTGTTAACATGAGTTAATTATCAACTAGATCTTTTGTAGTGCACCGTGTTATAGGTATAGGTAAGTAGTAAGCGTTATGCAGCAGATATGTACATCGTATCACACAGAGATAAATACATACAATGAATCAAGATCAGCTAATATATAGTAGGATCTGTTACCTTCAGTGACTAGGAACAGGTTGAAACTATCAGCTATGTGAGTACCGGGAAGAAACCTGTGTACATGAAAAGCGTTACGATCTGTGCCTGGAGAGACGTCGCAGCTGTCAGCTGTGGCAGCGTGTGAGAAGCCGGCGTGTGACATCACCGCAACGAAGTCCGGATCAGCAGTCTGTATGATGATTTACTCTACAAGGAGTAAGTGCAGGTTAATACGGAGTTGAAGGAGGAATAGCTCACAAGGCAAGTGGTGAAACTTCTCAGGATAGCGAAGTTTGCTTGAAATAGCTCTGGATGAACTCCTTCACAAAGGAGATTTAATACCAAGCAACAATGAGACAGAGAGTTGGCAATTTATACTGGATGTTGGAGGAGGGGTTTCACAATTAAAGGAAAAGGTATACATAAATATGTAGGCTGATAAATGAATATTAATGACAGTCTTAGGAGATGGTCATATAGTTCAGGTAAATACATGACAGGACAGCCACCTCAAGGAGCAGCTCCGCGGCTCAAGGATGAGGACGATCAAGGTTCCTTTGGTGAAATTGGGATACCAGTCTAGGTGCTGAGATATTGGAGGTTACTTCCCAAGAGGTATCTTCTTGAGTGTAACCCAACGTATGAGATACTGCAGGATACCACGACAACGTCTAGAATCCAATATAGAGTGAACCTCGTATTCAACATTGGGGTCAATTGAATCTTGAGGTGTAGAATCTTTTGAGGTAGGGTTTTCGAACTGTATGGTAGGGTTTAAAGAGGGAGACATGGAATGTTGGATGAATCTTCAAGTTATCAGGTAGACAAAGACGGACTGCATTTTCGTTGATAATTTGGATGATAGGATAAGACATATATAGAGACAGGAGAGCTTCCGTGATGGAGTCGATGTAAGTTCTTGGTTGAGAGCCATACCAGGTCCCCCACAGAATATTGTGGAGGTGGTGTTCTCCTCCTATCATAATAATACTTGTAGATCCTTTTTGCATGGTCAATAGCAGTACGTATGGATGAAAAGTTAGAAGAAATTGTGTTAGTTAAGTCTGTGACGATAGGAGATGATCCTTCATTGCTGGGTAGGATGTGGAAGGTGGGATGATAACCGTAATTGATGAAAAATTGAGTCTGCTTAGTGGTAGAATGTATTGTGTTGTTATAACAGAATTCCGCATATGGAAGGTGTTGCGACCAAAGATGTTGTTGAGAACAACAGAAAGTACAGAGCAACTGCTCCAATCACTGATTACATCTTTCTGTCTGCCCATTGGACTGTGGATGATAAGCTGAAGTAAGCCTTCTATCGATTGCAAATGATTTACAAAATTCAGTCCAGAAATTACTAGTAAACTGTGAACCCCGATCAGCTAAGACGGTTTTAGGTAGCCCATGGTATTTGAAGACATGTGTGAGAAGGAGATGGACTGTTTCTGAAGTACTGGGCAGTTTGTGGAAAGGTATAAAATGTACCATTTTGCTGAACAGGTCCACGACTACCAAGATGGTAGTGTTATTAGATGATAAATCCACTATGAAATCGAGAGCGATTTATATTCATGGTCTGTTAGTAGTGGCTATGGGTAGTAACAACCCGTACAGAGGCTTATTGCTCCTCTTTGATATGGTACAAATCCTACAAGTGGAGATATATTCTGAAATGTCAGTGGTCATCTTTGGCCACCAATATGATCTTTTAATCAATTCTTGAGTCTTATTTAAGCCTGAATGACCTGCGAGTGGTGAATCATGAACAGAATGTAACAATATTCCTCTGACTGAAGGAGGTATATATATTTTATCGTCATGATAATATATCCCATTTGCCTTTTGGTGAAGCTCATTTAGTGGTTTAGTTTGATCCTTCTCTTGGTGTGTTTTAAGATAAGTGGAATTGTCAATGGAAAACGAGAGAATATTCTCTTTTGGTATAACAGTCTGTTTGAAGGGTACGGTGTGCGTTTTTTGAGGGATTCGGGATAAGGCATCCGCCTTGCCATTTTTTGATGCAGGTCTATAGGTAATCAGGTAGTTGAACCTGGAAAAATATAAATTCCATCTTACCTGCCTCGCAGTTAAGGTCCTAGTAGATTTTAGGAATTGGAGGTTCCTGTGGTCCGTATATATCAATACTGGAAGAATTGTGCCTTCCAGAAGGTGTCACCAATGTTCAAGTGACACCTTTATCGCTAGAAGTTCCTTGTCCCCTATAGGGTAGTTTAATTCGGGGGGAGTCATAGATCTTGAATATAAAGCGATTGGATGAAGTGGTTGTTTTATAGATTCTCGTTGTGATAACATGGCTCCAACTGCAAAGTCAGAAGCGTCCACCTCCAAAACGAATTGCAGCTCTGCATTAGGAAATCTGAGGATGGGTGTAGAGGTGAACATTTCTTTGAAAAATTCGAAAACCTTCTGGAACTCACTTGTCCAACTGAATGTTACGTTAGATTTTGTTAGGTTTGTTAATGGTTTAGCGTATATTGCAAAGTTTTTAATAAACTTGCGATAAAAATTAGCAAATCCCATAAATCTTTGCACATTCTTTTTATTTCTAGGGGTTGGCCAATTAATAATTGACTGGATTTTTGTATCTTCCATACGTATTCCAGAAACAGATAGTTAGTACCCCAAGAAGGTTATAGATTCAGAATTAAAGATACATTTCTCTGCCTTGGCGTATAGGAAGTTACTTCTTAACCTAGAAAGTACCTGCCTAACATATGTCCTATGTTCAGTGAGGGTTTTGGAATAAATAAGGATGTCATCAAGGTAAATTACAAGATATACATCTAGGATATCCTTGAATATATCGTTGATTAGGTGCTGAAAGGTGGCTGGGGCGTTGCAGAGCCTGAATGGCATGACAGTGTATTCGTATAACCCGTATCAGGTACGAAATGCTGTCAGCCATTCATCTCCTGATCTTATATGGATGAGATTATAGGCTCCCCTTAAGTCAAGTTCGGTGAAATATCTAACACCTTCCAACCTTTCAATAAGTTCCGGGATCAGGGGGAGTGGGTACCGGTTCTTGACAGTAATTTTATTGAGTTGTCTGTAATCCACTATGGGTCTTAATGACCCATCTTTATTTTTCATGAAGAAAATACTCGCACCAGCAGGTGAGGTGGATGGGCGTATGAAGCCTTTTCTTAGATTGTCATCTAAGTAAGATTTCAAATATGACAACTCAGGCCTTGATAAGGGAAAAATATGCCCACAGGGAATATCTGCACCAGGGAGCAATTCAATTGGGCAGTCATATTTCCTGTGAGGTGGCAGGTTCTCTGATTCTTTTTTACTGAAGATGTCAGAGAAATCTTTATATTCTGGAGGTATGGAAATATCAGCAGGTATCTGAGTGGTTTGAAGGCTATCTGTCGGAAAACAGGTTGAGGTACAAAAGTCAGAGTTGAATTGTAGGGTCAATGATGTCCATGAAATATGGGGGTTATGAATGGTCAACCATTTTAAACCTAGGATTAAGGGAAAAATAGGTGAGGAAATAACATCAAAACTGAGGTATTCTCTGTGATGGTCCTGGGCAGAAACTAAAAGAGGTATTGTTTCATATTCAACTGGCCCAGAGGAAATGATGTTACCATCAATGACCCTTAAATGAACAGGAGACCGTTTTTTTACTAGAGGAATTTTATTTATTTTAATTAATTGTGCATCAATATAGCAAGCTGTTGCCCCAGAGTCAATTATTCCGGTGATGTTGACCTGAAGAAGATCCCACTGTAAAAGAAGTGGAACGTTACAATAGTTTGTTGTAGATGTAAGAGTACTAAGGCAATGATTTGTTAAGAAAGTCTTACCCTTATTCTGTCGCTGCAGTATTGGACAGTCTTTTACACCATGGTCATCAGATGCACAATACATACAGAGATTGTTATTGCATCTTCTTATTTTCTCTTGGGCACTGAGTGGTTCTTTTAAGAAGCCAATATCCATGGGTTCAGTGATAGGTTTATGTGTTGGGAGTGATGAACTAGTGAGCTGGTATTTTTTAAGTGAGGTGTCTTGGTAAGTTCTTTCGTGGTGTCTCTCCCTAAGACATCTGTCTATTGTTATACTCAAATTAATGAGCTCCTCTAAAGTGGGAGGTAAATCTATACGAGAGAGCTCATCCTTAATTGCGTCTGATAGGCCTACCTGGAACTGGTTCCTTAAAGATAGGTTGTTCCATTGGGAATCTTTAGCCCATTTTTTGAAGTCTGTTATAAATTCCTCAACAAACCTTTTCTTTTGTTTGAGGGATCTCATAGCATTCTCTGCAGTTAACTGCTTTTAAGGATAGTCATATAACTAGCCTAGGGCAGTGAAAAAGGAGTCTAGAGAGTTGAGAATGTTATCATTGGTCTCAAAGTAACTGTTTGCCCATGTTCTGGGCTCTCCTCTAAGATAGGAGATTGTTGTAAAAACGTTGGCTCTGTCAGTCGGGTAGGAGTGAGGCTTCAGGGCAAATAGGAGAAGGCAAGCATTCCTAAAGTCCCTATATTGTGACCTATCACCGTAGAACTTTTCAGGGGGACTAACCTGGGGTTCTGTAATATGTGACTTAGTATCAACTATATTTTTAATGTAAATGTTTAAGGCATCAATCTCCGCCTTCAGGGTGTTTAACCCATCTGTTACTAAATCTACACTTTGATTTAGTGTTTGCATGTGTGAGACCCTCTCAACTGGGTCCATTTTGGTTTTATGACTTGGTATTCTGTCAGGCCTAGTTGCAAGTCTGTAATACAAGGTTAGGCTAATTATAAACCACAACTGCTGAGATAGTATTTTAGTAAAGGTTTGTAGTGTAGCAGAGAGATTTCTAGGATGAAACATTCACTACTCATAAGAGTAATGTAAAACCCCCTGTAATCATAGAGCAAGTATAATTGCAGGTTGTTTATAAGATGAATAACACTATTTCTACCACCTGTGACGAATCACTAACGAATGCAGCAGAGCTATCCACTTATATAACCAGATGGTAAATAGTGTATACACATAGTAAGTGTTAACATGAGTTAATTATCAACTAGATCTTTTGTAGTGCACCGTGTTATAGGTATAGGTAAGTAGTAAGCGTTATGCAGCAGATATGTACATCGTATCACACAGAGATAAATACATACAATGAATCAAGATCAGCTAATATATAGTAGGATCCGTTACCTTCAGTGACTAGGAACAGGTTGAAACTATCAGCTGTGTGAGTACTGGGAAGAAACCTGTGTACACGACAAGTGTTACGATCTGTGCCTGGAGAGACGATGCATGTGCCGGGAGTGGCAGCGTGTTAGAAGCCGGCGTGTGACGTCACTGCAACAAAGTCTGGATCAGCAGTCTGTATGATGATTTACTCTACAAGGAGTAAGTGCAGGTTAATGCGGAGTTGAAGGAGGAATAGCTCACAAGGCAAATGGTGAAAGTTCTCAGGATAGCGAAGTCTGCTTGAAATAGCTCTGGATGAACTCCTTCATAAAGGAGATTTAATACAAAGCAACAATGAGACCGAGAGTTGGCAATTTATACCGGATGTTGGAGGAGGGGTTTCACAATTAAAGGAAAAGGTATACATAAATATGTATGTTGATAAATGAATATTAATGACAGTCTTAGGAGATGGTCATATAGTTCAGTTAAATACATGACAGTTGGCCAAAGTACTATCATTTTGTCCAAGAACCCCCTAGATAAATTTGAGAATATAAAAGATATTCAACTTTACTTAAGGAAATTAGTATTTAAAAAGCAGTATAAAGATATGCAAAATAGCAGAGAACATGAGGCCAATACTAACTGGACCACAGAGGAACTAGAAACACTACAAATTATGGAAGATCTGCTGAAAGTAAATGAGCCAGATTCAACTACTAATTGGCATCAAAATCTAATGAATAAATACAAATACATACCTAAGACATCTAATACTCCAAGTATACAGATTTTTAATGATGTGGTATGTAAAGAAATTTCAAACTTACAGATTAAATCGCCACCTAAGAACCTAAGTAAAGGGGAAATCAAGGCATTATCTGAGATCAAGCAATGGGGGATGTGATAATATGCAAAACTGACAAAGGTGGCAACATAGTGATATGGCCAAATGAGATGTATTTAAAAGAAGTTGATAAACAGTTAAAAAACAAACCTGCTATAAAAAAATTTGGAGCAATCCAATACAACAGTTTCATACTCAATATAAAGATCTAATTACATATGCTAAAATTAATAATATCATCACTGAAAAATAAAAAAAAGTTCCTGACCGTAACAAATTCTCAAATTTCCACATTTTATCTCGAAGCTACTCACTTGTGTTCTTATTTTACACGTAAAGTTTATAATATTTATAGTTATATGATACACGCAAATTTGTTTGCATAATTATCAGCACACTATTATATATATTTATCAAGGGTCCAAAAGTGGCCCTGCATATTCAGTGTTCATAAGTGACCCCTACTATACCCCCCTATTAATACACGCTATTGTTAAAGGTCCAAGAGAGGCCATTAGTTTCTTTTAAGGGGATTTTTTTTTTTTTTAAGTTTTTATTGAGGTTAAATATGCGGCACCTAAACAATACATTTTGGTGAAAACAAAATACAGCAAATGCTTCTGAGTACACATCCAAAATTGGTTTAACCAAGAAATTTAAAGCATATAATTATAACATTGCATAAATAATAGTAGTATACCGCATGCTTGCCGCTTAAACTGTATGGACTTTAAATGACATCCAAGGCCACTTTTGGACCTCACTGCACTATAGGGGGGTACAGCAAAAAGGCCAATCATGAACAGTAGGGGATCACTTTTGGATCCCAACTGAGAGACCTCCATTTTTAATTTTTTAAGGGTTCATATAACAAGTTATTATACATAGATTGTACTCATAGACCCTTGGTGAGAATAACAAGGTAAACACTATAATATGGACAGGCAACTGGGCTACTAAGACTCGGTGGAGTAAAGGAAATTGAATATGAGGTGGAGTCCATAATATATATGGCTAATTCCAGGAAGTTAACTGTGGTCTCCAAGCTCTTCTTATATAATCTCAGGATACATATATAGGGGAATATATTACTAAATATTTGTATGTGGGGTCAACAAGTTAATGAAAGTACAATATAGGT
>CAJPDP010044180.1:0-14232 GCA_905336975.1 Bombina variegata variegata
GGGGATACTACCCTGTCTACTTACTTGTTTAATATTTCTGTGTTATTGTTATCATTATATTGTTAATAACATTGTTCATACTTACTACACAGTTCATTTGGCCGTGCATTTTAGTTTTTGAGCTATTGTCTACACCTGACACCTCTCAACTGAATGAACTGCATGACGTGTGGAGGTCAGTGAACCCTGGGGTACAGGACTACACATTCTACTCTTATCCACATCATACATACACCAGGATAGACTATCTTGTGGCGAACCAGCTAGGGCTATCCCTGGTAGAGAGCTCTAATATCCTCCCAATCATATGGTCTGACCATGCACCAGTACAATGCATGATTATTTGGCCAGACATGCCCATGCGCCCCTTCATGCAGAGACTTGACAAACATGCCTTAGTTAACCCGCTGATCAAGCTGGATATAGACACAAAATTGAGACATTATTTTGAGGAAAACACTTTGGAGACCATGCTTACCTCTACAACATGGGAAGCTCACAAATGTGTGGTGAGGGGTGAGTTTATAAAACACAAAGCGAGGGAGACTAAGCACAACCAACAGTCTGTAAATTCTTCCCTATCCCAGATTAGATACTGGGAATCAGAACTGAAAAAAAACCTCCTCCACTACAATACTTGAGTCACTGGCCAAAACTAGGACCAACCTGAACAATCACCTCACTAAAGAATATCAGCGAAAGGCTCCAATCTTGCAACAAAAGTACTTTGACATGAATGACAAGATAGGGTCATCACTAGCCAAAGCATTAAAGCAAAAACAGTTGAACACATATATACATACATTAACAGACGTGACAGGACAGGTACAGAATGACAGTGAGAAAATAGCGGAGATGTTCCGACAATATTACAAGAAACTCTACAACATCAGAAACATCAGCTCACAAACTGACATAGATAAATATTTAGAGGGCGTACAATTACACACACTATCCCCAGAGGACATTAAATCCCTAGACAGGCCAATCACCAGTGAAGAGGTCAAAACAGCCATTAAAAGTATGCCAAATGGCAGGTTAGGAATAAAATATTATAAGTCATATGAACACCACTTACTAGCATCTTTAACATCCCTTTTCAACTCACTACTGCAGGAGGGAGGGTTCCCAGATCAAATGTTAGAGGCAAACATCACTGTACTTCCCAAGCAGACGAAAAAACCCAGACAAACCAGAGAATTTCCGCCCAATTTCACTTTTGAATGCAGACATTAAAATATATGCCAAAATCTTAGCTAACAGAATCAACAAATTTCTACCCAAATTGATACACCCGGACCAGGTAGGGTTTGTGCCGGGAAGGAAAGTGCGAGACAACACACTGAAAGTGTTGCAACTGGTAGCACATGCCCAACACCACCAGATACCCCTAATACTGGTCTCGACGGATGCTGAAAAAGCTTTCAACTGAGTACATTGGCAATTTCTAAAAGCGGTCCTGACCAAAATTAAATTTAGTGAGACATTCATAGACCAAATTTTTTACATTATATAGAAAGCCCACTGTGCAAGTGAAGGCAAATTGCCTGCTGTCTAACAGATTTTCTATCGGAAATGGTACCAGACAAGGATGCCCCCTCTCACCGCTCTTCTTTGCCATAACAATAGAGGTTCCAGCACAGAGGGTCAGGGAGGACGAGCAAATATAAGGGATACCCACCAGATTGCGTGACCACAAACTGGCACTATACAATGTCCTACTAGCACTGACCAGGGCTGACACTTCCCTTACCAAAGCTCTGGCCACCTTTAGGGAATACGGACAATTCTCCAACTTTCACCTCTATATAACAAAATCTGAGATAATGAATATTACATACAACCCAGAGGAGTTAGACACGGCACTGTGAGACTGCCCCCTGAGACTGCAAAAGGATAAAATGAGCTACCTGGGGGGGGCGTAGCCTAGCCACAGACTAAGATGGCTGCAATGTGTTAGAGCTCTGTAGTCCCCTTAGCTTTCAATCCATAATCAGCGTTTACTTATAGCTTAATAAACCCCATAATAATATCTGTAAGGAGCAGAAAGACCCAGTGGATAATCAGGGTGAAACTTACAAGGAAGGGGTGGGCGCAGCCAGCGCAAACTACCGCATACAGCAAAGAAGCCATTGAGTGAAGGGCCATAATGGTGAAAACACAGTAAGCTGAAGCCAGCACACGATCGTGAAGGGGAGAAGGACCATACTCTGTATCCCGAGCCTGCCGAAACACCTTGCGGCAATCATCCGCAACCCCACAACTTGGGCTGATATACAGTGAGGCGGAGCGCACAGGCAGCAAACTAACTTTGACCACGAGGTCTGACGGAGGCCTACTAGACCGGAGCGGACGGCTGGCAGACATGCATACAGTGTGAGAGGAACTGGCTTCGCCCTCACACGTTGGTAAGACAACCATCTAATAATCCCCCTAAACTACACCTATACTCAGCCCTGGGATTTGAGACAGGCGATTGTGGGGGAATACAGACCTGGCGCCAGTAACCAAATAGAGGCTAATACCCATTTAAAATAACAGGGGAAAGAGGTATAGAAAAGCCCAAACAGCCACAAAGATAGAGCCACTACCGCTCAGAAGCAAGGGCACAGCAGATCGCCGTCACTACCTAACGGCTTGATCAAATAACTTTGGTAGGACGGAAAGAACAAAAAGCAGGCCGCAATAAGCCAGCGCAGAGAACTGTAAGCTGCACATATATGAACTCCCTGGGCTCTAAAAAAGGATGACTGGGCATTAGAACCACTATCACAACAATTTCCATATATCTGCGCTTTTAAAACGCATTACACAAAAGAGAAATGAACCATCCCATCTAAGGCTTTATGCTTGGACTGTAACCAGTGAAAGGGAGAGCTTTGGCTACAAATACAACATAAGTACAGCATACTATCTACTTGACACAGCAGTAGCACAGCATACACAAGGGGTGCAACAGAAAAATAACTAACCTACGCAGGCCGCCGCTCCAAAATATGGCAGCCAAAAGGAATGCCAAACCATTGAAGAACACTCAGTCCACTGCACTAGACAACTACCTAATCCAAGTTGAGCCACCCATATCTACAATAGAAGCAGAGAGCAGAGCGCCCACACAGACAGTGTAAGCTCAAGTACACGACCCAAGCACACATAATAGGTCGTTAAACTTTCTAACTAGAGAAGACATTAAACATTTGTCCTCAAAGGAAGACATTAGAGAGCTGATGCAGGACTTCAAGACTATGTTTGGGGAGCTAAAAAGAGACATCATGGCTGTGGACCATCGGGTTACACAGGTAGAAGAGAGACAAGAAACACTTAGTTCAGATCTACAACATCAGACCAGTCAAATGCAGGCCCAAGAGGGCACAGTACAAACACTTATGGACCGCATAGAAGACTTAGAGAATCGGAGTAGGAGGAACAATCTTAGGCTGCGGGGCATAACAGAAGCAGTAGACCCTCCTACCCTACAAAAGTACATACAAGACCTCATCAAGCATCTCAAAAATAATGACCTTGCCCCAGACATATTGATAGAAAGGGCTCATCGAGCTCTACGCCCCAAACCACCAAAGAGGGCACCACCTAGAGATGTTATAATGAAATTGCTGTCCTTTAAAGATAATGAAGAAATATTAAGCCAGAACACAGCACCCAATTGAGTTTAGAGGATCTGAAATCCAAGTTTACTCTGACCTGTGCCCCACGACCCTCCAAAAACGAAGAGACAGGAGATTTGTTACTGCGATCTTAAAAGAGAAGGGACTGCAGTACAGATGGGGGTTCCCCACTTGTCTGATTGTTACAAAAAACAACACCTCCCACATGCTGAGAACTATGGATGACCTCCCAAACTTTAACCAAGCATTGGGAATAAATATTCGCCCACCACAGGAAGCAGCAGGGGACCCGCAGGGCCCTCCTGACCACAACCCAAGGGTATATTAACAGTCTTAAGATTGATGGGACAATGCCAAGAAAGAAAGGACTGTACAATTATCACTGAAAAGAGGTATATACTGAACATTTCCCAAAGCAATTCCGGAGGAGATCTTGGAGGGCTGTACAGGTCGTATGTGAAAAGTGACTTTGTTGTATAAGTGTGAGAAATCTGCCATTGTCCAAAGTATTTAATTTAGAAGGCATTAGAATGGGATAGGAGTGTTATACTAAGAGTTAAATTTGTATACAAGAATGTTGTATAACCAGTTTTAATATAAGATTTGCCGTGTGTGCGCTTTGCTGCAATGTACTTAGACAATCAACATACAGATGGATAATACGACAACAAATACTACATAACACATGGTTCTGACGCTTAAGCACCTATTAGCCACAAATCATGACTTACCAGCGCATAGTAGAGATATATACACGCAAGATCAAACAATACATCACCGGAGAACATAGCCTAGTGGTAGGGCATACACACAGAACATAGACGTTACCACTGGTGCAGCAAGGGGTACAGAACCATTCTAGATAGACAATGGCAGACACTAGAGATTAAAGTACACCCTCACACATAGACACTTGGGACAATGACCGGGTACAATTTCTGCTTGCAAGAATAAGTTATCTTGAAATTTTTACTAATTTGTTTTATTTGGAAAACGTTGATTTAATGAAAATGTTTTAAAAGTTCATATACAGATTGAAAGCAAGGGGACAACTACCCCCCAGTTGTTAGTAGTTGTTGTTAACTGTTAGTATTACAAAGTAGTTGAACTTCCTACTTCACTCTTCTTCTACCTCTCTTTTTACCCCTTAAGAGGCAGTAGCCTTTACTCCTAATAGCTGACTACCTACATTACCAACCCTATACTCTATTTACTTCCTCTACCTAAACTCTCCCACTAAAACTTTTCTGACTCACCTTCTTCTCCCACCTTCTCTCTCTATTCCCCAAATCTTAAACTCCCCTTAATCCCCCTTTCCCCCCCCTTTTTTTTCCCTTTCTCTCCCTCTTCCCCCTCACCCCTCCTTCCCCAACAATCAGATTGCCCCGCCCACAGGGGGAGCAGACCCACCATGGCACCTACTCAGAAACACATACGAACACATCCAATAGAGTTGATTTCCATTAATGTCAAGGGCCTAAACAGCCCCAACAAACAATCTATAGCACTCAGGGATTTGCAGAGAATGGGGGGTGATATCATATGTTTGCAGGAAACCCATTTTGCAACAGACCACAAACCTATCTGGAATAACCGTCAATACCCAACTGCATTTTTTGCGTCGGGCCCAAAAAAAAAGAATGGGGTGGGAATCATTCTACATTCCAAGTTACCTTTTCAGCTAATTCAAATACACAGAGACCAAGAGGGCAGGTATCTGATCATGACTGGCTCCCTCTACGGTAGACCAATCACATTAGCTAACGTATATTGTCCAAACCACTCTCAGCATCTGTTTCTATCAACGGTAGTTCGAAAAATTCTAGAAGTGAGGATTGGAATTTTATATCTAGGAGGAGACTTTAATGCCCCCATAGACCCCACTCTAGATACAATGGACGGTGTCTCCAGCATCCCCCACAAGACACTCAAATGCATGACCACAATATTGGCAGAATTAATAGTACATGATATATGGTGCACACATCATCCACAGAGCAAGAACTACACATTTTATTCGCACCCACATAAAAAGTACTCTAGAATTGATCACCTGTACACAGACTCCGTCGGCCTCGAGATAACCCAAAGCAGTAATATTGCCGCGATAACCTGGTCAGATCACGCCCCGATCAGTTGCTCAATCATGTGGCCCAATATCCTGGTCACACCATATGTGTGGCGACTGGACGACACACTACTAGATGACCCTGTCTTCAGGACAGATACACATAAAGAAATAACAGAATTTTTCCAACTTAATGACGACGGTCATACAAAAGGAACTACTGTCTGGGAAGCACACAAATGCACTATCAGAGGTCTCCTGATTAAAAGAAGATCCGGTCTAAATAAAATTAAAAGAGAACGCTATCAGACACTACTGTCTCAAGTAGCACAAGCAGACCGAAATCACAAATTGCAGCCAGGAGATGAGCCCAAAACAAGGGCGTTGACAGAAGCCACGGGACGCCTTTTGCAGTACCTGCAAGAGGAATACAAAAAAGGCGCTGATGCTAAGACAACTATATTTTGAACATGGGGATAAGGCAGGTAAACTACTGGCTAGGGCGATAGCGAGGAAGAAACTCAAGGCATATGTGCATCATATAATTGATAAAGGGGGGGAGATGAGGTCAGGGGCAGATTCTGTCGCGGACACTTTCAAAAATTATTATGAAACACTATATAACATAGCCGGCAGGGAGCAAGGAGGGCGAGAGCACCTGCTCCCGGCACAAGATGATGAAAATATACTAAAATACCTGGAGGAAACTGAACTGCCTAGACTCACTGACCAAGAAAGGGAATCAATAGATACCCCGATCACAGTGGAAGAAATCAAATATGCAGTCAGAGACCTCCCCTCGGGGAAAAGCCCGGGGCCTGATGGCTTTGGAATTAAGTATTATAAGGTCTACATTGACATACTGGCCCCCATTCTTGCAAAGCTCTTTAATGCATTGCCCCAAGACCCTAACCTCCCAAGCTCCATGTTGGAAGCTTACATCACGGTTATACCTAAGCCAGGGAAACAGCACGATATTCCGGGAAATTTCAGACCAATATCACTTCTGAATTCAGATGTTAAGATACTCGCAAAGGTCTTGGCTAAGAGAGTAAACAGATTCCTCCCCGGACTGGTATCAACCGATCAGGTGGGGTTTGTTCCTGCACGTGAGGCGAGGGACAACACCTTAAAGGTGTTACAGATGATCACGCACGCCCAGCTGCATGATGCACCACTCTCCCTGGTCACCACGGACGCTGAGAAAGCGTTTGACCGGGTGAGATGGTAATTCATGAGAATGACACTACATAAATTTGGCTTTGGAGCTAACATAGTACAAATGTCCCTGTATTCCACCCCCAACACGAGAGTCAGGGTAAACGGCACGCTATCCAACTCATTCAACATCAATAACAGCACCAGACAGGGCTGTCCCCTCTCGCCACTACTATTCGCTCTCTCAATTGAGGTTTTGGCGAGCAGAATCAGAAATAACACACACATCAGAGGATTCATGATGGGTGGGAAAGAGCTGAAGCTCTCAATGTACGCCGACGATGTCCTCTTGTCAATCTCAAATTCACCGGAGTCACTGAATGAGGCCATGACGGAGTTGTCGATGTTCGGAGACATGTCAAACTTTTTGCTCAATCCGCAAAAGTCGGAAATATTGATTATCAAAGAATGACCCAAACTAATTGAGACACTTCGGACTGACTGTCCAATCAAGATAGCACAACACTCCATCAAATATCTGGGAATAAAAATAACTCCCAACTTACAAGACACAATAGATTTGAATTATAAAAATATCAGAGATGAGATCATAAAAGACTTAGCTAATTGGAAAAACAAGACCATCTCGTGGATGGGGCGAATCGGAGTGGTCAAGATGAATATCTTACCGAGGGTCTTGTACATTATGCAAACTATACCGGTCTCCCTATCTGTACAATACGTACAACAAATTCAGAAGGCATTGGAAGCCTACATATGGAATGGCATCAAGCCTAGAATTAGAAGACACACCATATACTTGCCTAGGACTGGCGGTGGCTTAGGAGTGCCCCTTCTGAAGGAGTACCAAAGAGCTATCGCTCTGCAGAGACTCGCAGAATGGTGCCAGAACTTGCGCAATAAAGCATGGATACAGATTGACAATGACATAACTGGACGTGGGAATGTCGGAGCGCTGGCCTGGATCTCACCCAAGAACAGGCCAGCAATCATCACACAATATCCCCTGATGAAGGAGGTATTTGAGATCTGGGATAAGATACTAGTTAAAGAATCACATGTCTCCACGCTCCACTCGCCAAATATCTCGATCAGAGAAAATCCAGACTTGGGCATGGAGTACGGGACACACGCAACTGGCAATTTCTACACCCTAACAGAAGCCTCCATAGTCAACATTTTACAACAGGGCAAACTCAAAACACAAAGTGAATTGTCAGAGTGGGCACCCGAGATCTTCGCATCGTGGTTTAGAGTAGCGCAGATGCAACATTACATAACAACGCACAGAGATCGGGCGGCCCTGACCAGACAAAGAACACAATATGAGACACTGTGCACAATGACCCAGGCCCCATCACACCTAATCTCACAATTATACAAATTTTTACTCACAAAGGGAGAAACTACCCTGCCGACTTACACAACAAACTGGCAAGCTGATCTCTCTCAAGACATAGAAATGAAAGACTGGATCAAGATCTTTGCAAAAGCTAAAAAAGCTTCAGTCTCCATGAAAATACAGGAAACACATTACAAGCTTTTAAGCAGGTGGTACATGACTCCCCAACGACTACACAAAATCTACCCACATGTAGACGGGGGGTGCTGGAGGGGCTGTGGGGAGGAAGGGACATTGATACATATATGGTGGACATGTCCCCACATTCAACCATTTTGGGAGGAAGTACTAGGAGAAATGAGCTCAAAACTGGGAATTATAATCCCACCAAATCCTTCCTATTTGATATATCACGAACTACCCAAAGTAATAGGAGAAGATAAATATCTGCTCCTCCTGTTAATGCTGAACGGAGCAAAGGGTCTCATACCTGTCCACTGGAAAAAACCGCAGGGCCTGACTTTGCAGGAATGGAGACTCAGAGTGAGGGAACTACTCAGACTAGAACGATACCATTATCTCAAATCAGGCAAACTAGCCACGCACGAAATGATGTCATTGGTATGGGAGGGCAAAGGTTTATAATGTGAGATAATACAGTTCAGCGTTCAGCTAGGGAAGGCATAAAGAAATCATAGACACTTTATCACAAGGGAATCTTTACCACAAGAGAACTACTACCCAGCCTCCTCCTCTCTTCCTTCCCCTCTCCCCCCCTTTTTTTTTCTTCTTCTTCCTACTCTGCGTTCTCTCTTTCCTGCTTTTCATTATTCTTCAAGCCTTACAAATTGGTAAGTAAGGCAGTAACATCAGGAATTAATCTAGTCTCGGCAGTATGTAATAGAAAGCCGAGTATTTGCCAGATATGTGAAACCAAAGATTCTGATGTTAGGTTCCAAATAATTTGTTTGTTTAACTATATAGATTATATAACAAGGCGAGCGAATTGGCCCGCCGAAGCAAGCTCAAGAACAAGAACCCAGCCAGGAACACATCCGCAGTGAAGAGAAACAGACTATTTCTTTAACAAACAAAAAATATATCACCAGTGAACAGTCTATAAAAGTTAAAAGGTTTTGACATGTTAAGCATTATACGAAATGTAACTACAGCATTCATATACATGTTATTAGAAATGCCCTGGTTTGACACTGTTGTATCTATTTTCTCTTCAATAAAGCTTGTTTGAAAACTCAAAAAAAATTAGGTACCTGGGAATATATCTCTCCCCAGAAAATGATAAAGAGCTGGAATACATTTTAGACTTGCCCAGCTGGAAAAACAAGTCGATCTCTGGGTGGGGCGAATCAATGTAGTAAAAATTAACATACTTCCCAGATTGCTGTACCTACTTCAAACCATGCCTGTCCCGCTTCCAGGCAACTACCTACATAAGCTACAAAACACTATGGAGCAGTACATCTGGTGGGTAATTAGACCCAGAGAATTAGACCCAGAATAGCTAGGAAAACACTATGCCTACCAAGGGATTAAGGAGGCCTTGGGGTACCAAACATACAAATTTACAAACAAGCGATCACTCTACACAGACTTATCGATTGGTGTTTCAATGACGCTAACAAAGTGTGGGTAAAACTAGACTGTGACATCATGGGCACAAAAAATGCAGGCCTAGGGGCTTGGATCTCAGAGAAAGACAGACCAGCAGTGACAACAACATACCCATTGATGATTGACTTTTACACAACTTGGGACAGGATAATACATACCACAACAAATATATCCTCAAAGCACTCACCACTGACCCCTATATACCAGAATGCTGCAGTGGAACCGATCAGAGAAAGGAACAAACCTCAAAACACCCTTTAAAGACTGCACCCTGGCGACACTGACTATGGGAGGCAAACTCAAAACACACCTCGACATCCTGGAGGCGATGCCCAATTTAGCTATGAACTGGTACTCGTACACACAACTAAATCATTTCCTCATGACACATGAGTACAAACATAGCCTCATGAGACAACTCACCACATTCGATCATTTATGCTTACGGACCACATCCACAGCTCATGCAATATCTTTAACATACAAGCTCCTTCTCACAGAAAATCCACAAACACTCCCCTCATACACAAATGCGTGGGAGAAGAAACTACACGCTGAGTTATCACACAAAGAGTGGCAGATAGCCTTCAAAATAACCAAAACCACCTCAATATTCACGAGTGCAGGAGTCCAGCTACAAATTCCTGGCAAGGTGGTACCTTACTCCTAGCAGATTGCGATGAATATAAAAACATGCTTCTGGCAAATGCTGGAGAGACTATGGGGGATTGCCCTAAGATGGACAACTATTGGGTAGGAATACTAAACTACATAGAATATATCTTAGGGAAACCATTACAAAACAGCCCAAAAATGTTGTTGTATCTATCACTTCCTAAACTCGCATTTAAAGCGAGCAAAGCCCTGTTACTGGTCATGCTGAATGGAGCCAAGTTACTAATACCAAAACACTGGAAGTCCCAAGTGGTTCCACCATAGAAGATTGGCAAAGACAGGTGGACACACTGATACACCTAGAAAGATATCATCACATTAAACAGGGAACAGTAGACACACACGAACTTATGCTAGAGCAGTGGACCAAACACAGATAGCGCCCAGAATATTCTGCGCAGGCTAGCAGCACAAACTAGCGTCATATACCAGGTTGAGAGGCTTACTTTATTCTGATATTCCAACCTACAGGTGTTTCGATAACTATGTATGTTAAATATGTATCTTTTTTTATTATTTTTTCTTTTTTAATTCCATTGTCAATGTTTACCACATTTCACGAACTAGAACGATTGCCTAACAGATATCATATGGCACTAAGTTGAGATGTATGTACTGGACATTTTGCAACTAATCTATAAAGCTTTGTAACACGCCAAGTTCCGGCAATGGACTGTACCTCACACAGAAAATTTTTATGTATAATCTGTACAATTTGTTAAAATCTCAATAAAAATTCTATTAAAAAAAATGAAATTGCCTCTGTCAAAGAGAATCTTCTGGGTATACTAGTGGATGATACTGGTACTGTTTTGATTACCAAACTTACCACAAAAATTGGTAAATATAAACAGGAGCTATTAAAGTTTACAAATAAAAAATATTCTACAGTTGAAAATGACTACAGAGACAAAAGAGTCTATAGCTATGTGGCTCTATGGGAAGGATAATTTTTTACCTCCCAATGCAAGACAATCTTTTAATAGGAATAGAAGGATTCATTTTTCAACTGTGGATAGCAGTGGTGGTGACTTGTCTAATATTGATGCTGTTACCCCCACTGATGCACCTGATCAGGCCCGGATTGGCCTACCAGGATACCAGGAGATTTCCCGGTGGGCTGCAGCAGCTGGGGCTGAATAGCTACAATTTAAAGGGGGATTAATGAATGCAATTGGGTTGTAGGGTGGCTTTATAACACCAATCTCACATCTTTTTTTAATACAAAGTAATAAAATTTAATTCTGAGGAAGAAGTATCCCAGTAATCCCCTTTGGGAAAAATGGGGCATGTGCATTCTTCCGACTCAACGGAAAATTGGACTGGTCTTTATTTTTTTCCAGGGCTGCTTTTTATTCCCAGTCCGGCCCTGCACCTGATGCATCAACTAGTACCAGTATCACCACTAGATTTGCTCAGAAGCCCTCTTTACCCTAAGGCACAGAGGTAAATCCTGCAGGATAGGGAGGAGCAAAACAGAAAGGTTTACCAAAGAAAGCGAAACAATAGTTTACAATCTGAGTTCACATATATTGACCAAGGATGAATATGCTGTTCTTAATAAAGGACTTTCTTTTGTCCCCACCCCCAAAGTTGACTTGTTTGATTTAGATGTGGATCTTGGCAGATTCCAGCGCCATTTGAAATTCAAATTTTATTTTAAGAATCATGCACCTTATCCCCAAAAACCCTTTAGGGGTTCTAGTACGTTCGAGCCTGCCTATACCCACATGTCTATCAAAACATTTCATAGGATGTGTACTGCTGCCTTGTCCAATATCCATAGCAATTCTGAGAAAGTGTGGCACAACCTTTAAACTAAGGAAATGGATACCATCCAATCCCTAGTGACTGATAAAATTATTGTAATTAGGCCCACCGATAAGGGTGGAGCTGTGGTTCTATTGGACTACACACAGTATCGCACTGCAGCATTTAGTCAATTGCTTGATGGGTTCACATATCGAAAATTGCCCTCCAACCCTATGAGTACATTTAAGAAGCAGGTTAATGAGATATTGAATGTGGCACATTTGGCTAATATTATTGATGGCGACACATATAATTTTCTCACAGTCGACAAACCTATTTATCCTGTTTTATATCTGTTGCCAAAGATCCACAAGTCTTTGTCCCATCCACGTGGACAGCCTATCGTTTCTGAACTGGGCTGTTTGTTACAGCCTCTTGCCAAATTTATAGACCATTTTTTGCAACCAGTTGTACAGTCCACTCGCTCATACCTTAAGGATTCTTTTGAACTTATTAACTTACTCAAGGCAGAAACTGACATCTCTGAGTCAGATTTGCTCGTCACCATGGACGTGGTAAGTTTATATACTGTAATTCCACACTGACATGACATGGTACGTAGGATACTTATTAACAACCAACAATATAACGGATCCCCCATTGACTTTATTGTTCAGTTATTAGAGTTGTGTCTGGAAAAGATTTTTTTCCGTTTTGAAGAAACTTTTTTTCTGCAAACCCTGGGAACGGCTATGGGGTTGAGTATGGCCCCAGCATGTGCCAATATTTATATGGCAATGTACAAATAATCGAATATTTTATTTTCCACACACGCATCTATTTGTTTTTATTGCCGGTATATTGATGGTGTGTTTTTGATTTGGAAGGGCACTTCTAATTCATTGATGGTTTGGTTTGCTGCCTTGAAGTCAATAGACTCTACTATTAGGTTTAAGATAGAGAGTGATACAAAAATGGTTCATTTTCTTGATTTTGAGATATATAAGGAGTTTACAGCAGAGGGATGTCAACAACACAACACACTTTTTAGTAAGCAGACCGACATAAACTCCATTCTACATTATAGCAGTTTTCATCCTCGTTTCCAGAAAGATGGGGTCAGTTCTTCTCAGCTCATGCGGGTGGTGCGGAATAACACCGATGATACCAGGAAAGCACTACAACTTGATGAAATGTCTACGAAGTTCTTGAACAGAGGATACCCACATTATCTCATTTCCCAACAATGTAATAAAGCGAAGGGCTTGACACAGGCACACACCACCATCAGAAGAGCTGTTGATGCTCCTGATACCCGTATGAATTTTATCACTACCTATACTCCGGCAACTAGGTTGGTGATGGCAACACTTAAGGAAAACAGGCTAATTTTATTAATGGATAGTAGCCTTCCTTTTGGTGGTATTCCATCTCCCTGAATGGTATATAAGAGATCTAAAAATCTATGAGATTTTTTGATATTGATGGGTTCAGTCCATTGTTATCACAAAGAGACATGGCTGCCTAGGGGCAAAAAAGGATGCTTCTGTTGTAGAAATTGCGTAGCCTGCAATACCCTGATTACTGGCAGCACATTTCATCATCCACATAGGAATAAGCTATATCAAATCAAACATAGGCTGACTTGTCTATCAGAGTATGTGATTTACATGATCATCTGCCCATGTTCTCTGTTATATCGGAAAAACGACCACTACCTTCAGGGAGTGTCTAGCCAATCACAAAACAGCCATAAGACAAGCCATTGACAGGGGTGACTCTAATCAGCCCATTGCTATGCATTCTGTGAAAGCAGGCTATCCCGTATTATCATTACGGACTATGCTAATCGACCATCTACCGCCCTTGAAGCGAGTGGGTGATAGAGCTAAAGCATTGCTCAAGCTGGACTTCCCAGTCTACATCAGGCATATCAAAGTCCCCCACTACTATAACAT
>CAJPDP010044352.1:0-10623 GCA_905336975.1 Bombina variegata variegata
AAGTACTGTTTTTCATATTAACATGCATGTTGAGAAATTAACCGCTTCAGCTTGCTAACATATTGGCATACTAACAAGTGATACTGACAGCTATACACAACAAGAGAATTGAATGCTGTTTATATTAAAGGTTGCCATTTGTAAAGTCTCGGGAACTTGCTGCAGTGCAAATATATCGATTGGTGCATGGAATACAAAGTGACCAACCCATTGACAATGGGAGTGGTTTACAGCTAAACTTTATTGTCAGCATTTAGCCGAGTGACTCAGAGAGTATCTTATTGAGTTCTGATATGATAAATTCAGCAGATGAGATTGATGGATGTTGACTCTGTTTATTAATACCCTCATTTTTGGGACTATATATATTACATTCTACATCTCAAAAGAATTTTTTCACGTCCTTTAAAAATAATTTTTTCTTTAACAAGATGGCAGCATATATTTGATTCCCCTAGGGACGCCTGGGGTGTAATCTCTTTTTTATGTGTATATATGACTGATGAATGGTTGGTATGACATGAATTTTTGGGTACTGATATACTTCTTTTTTTGTATAGGCATATTAATAAAGTTGAGCCTTTTTTCAAGCAGGTGTGCTGAGTTTTATATTATATTATTTATTTTTTTATTTATTTCGATACTAGACTCTTGCACCCTTTAGATTCAAATTTTCAATTAAAATTATATGATCTTATCTTTTAAGTTGTGCTGTTACTACAATTTTTTGAGATTAACACAAATAATACACAAACACCTAACAAAATATAATCTAAACATAACAAATAAAGAAACCCTTAAAAAATGTGTGATTGATATTACACAATTACAGTCCTCCAAATTGTGACCACAACCAAATGGCTGCACACAAGGTTTAGATTACTCATGCAGTCCCCAGAGGATCAAGTTAGCTAGCATGCTGAAAATCCAGAGGTATACCTCTATGTTTGACAAGCCAAATTCAAACGCACCGCCATTGAGCTCCTTGTTCTGAACACGTTGGTCTTGTGACGTCAGAGGTGGGAGCGTTGGTGATCTTACACACCCCTCATCTGGTTAGTTCACTCCACACATCTCTGTATCATAGGCTGTACTGCCTGTCAGATGCAGGACTCACATGTAGCTGTTGTGTAGCGTGTTTCAAAAACTTAAATGAGACTGAATAGTAACTTTCCATAAACACAATTCTGTGTTTACCAGCCAAGTAGGATATGTCCAATCCAACCCATTCATGCAGGGTATACCACGGATGTCCAGAAAAATCCTCCTAGAGGTTGTTTGGCAACTGGAAAGTCCACACATAAACAATAAAGCGTTAATCCTTAACAAGTTATTTCCATAACGAAATGTCCAAAAGCAACATGATGCAAATGGAATAACACACTGAGTGCCAACGTTACATACGTTTCACCCGCACAGAAAGCTTGTGTGTCAGGGGCTTCATCAGGGCATCATTGGTATACCAGAACCACCTCTTTTATAGCACCTGTCTGTGCTCAGGTGATCATTATTAGAATTCCTTAAGGGGGACTACACCATCTCAAAGATTTTCTATGTCTAAACTGCCCATATCAAATTACAGCAATTAATGGCAAATTGTAACAACATAATTCCTAGTCTAAACAT
This sequence comes from Bombina variegata variegata, assembly GCA_905336975.1. NCBI lineage: Eukaryota > Metazoa > Chordata > Amphibia > Anura > Bombinatoridae > Bombina > Bombina variegata. The sequence continues at coordinate 1,627 of CAJPDP010044352.1, forward strand.
TTTATGCCACTACTGTTACTGTGCAGTGCACTTAGTGCCAATCTGTTTGCATGGCGTTCACTTTAACTGTACACATGCATTATAAATTCATCAAATAAAAGTAAACTGTCAGGATTTTGTTCTCTGACAAACGTTCTGTGTCAAACTCCTCCCACTTTACCTTTAATTCTGCTGCGCACTTTTACACAGGTGCTAAAGTATTTTGTTTGAACTCAGGAACAAACAGCCTGAACTCTAAGCTCCCGTAACCTGAATTTGGAGACCGCAATCTTTATTCAAAAATCCTGCCTGATCTACTCGTCCAAGTTTCATCAAGTTTGTAACTTCGTTATATTGGATTACTTTCAGGATTTGCATTTATTTCAAACTTCCAACTCATGCATGTTGCATTTGTTCCGTGGAAACAGACTCACCTTCACTTTACCTTTTATTCCCTGCATTGATTACATCCAGATGCTTGTAGAGATTTATCATACAGACCGAAGGTAAATACATTGAATTTTATTAGTATCTTTATATTCCTGGACACTATTTAATTACCAGACTGAAACTCCACCTACAGCTGGTGATTCATACGTACACAGTGAATTACCGGTGACGTCACCTGTCAATCTCTCTGTTCTGTTATTTTGTAGCGCATTGAGACAGAGTTGTTATCTGAGTGCCGGACAAACTGATACTAATAACTAGACTCACATTCCAATTCATCCTCTTTACGCTGTAGCAATATTGCAGCATCTACTGTGATAATTATCTTTATCATTTGGTAATGTGTTGCTTAAGCTTATTTACTTATAAAAGTCACTGAAACTTTACAAAGACTACGTAACACTGTAGTAGTCTCAAACTGACAGTGATAAAAACTATAATTTAAAGAGATAATACAACCTACATTTTGAAAGAATAAAACTTTCTTATCATAGTCTGCAGTTGAGATCCATTAGCCTCTTAGATTCCTAACATAATATTAAGCCATCAAAAAGAATAGATCCAGCAGAGCTTTTTTACAAATAGTATTCAATTTGTCCCAGAGAGTAGATCAATTAGGACAGGGACTAAGAGACCTAGAAATAGAAAATCAATCGCTTAGAAAGATCATCAGAGATTCTATGACACAAAAACATCAGCAACCAGACCTCACTCCTGAAACAATTGTATAATTACCTGAACCCTTCTCTGGTGATAGGAAACTATACCGCCAGTTCAAAAATGCTTGCTTACTTCTCTTCAACTTAAAACAGAAAACTTATTGCACTGAGAGGATTAAGGTATTAACCATGATATCTTTCCTGATGGGAGGGCCTAGGGTCTGGGCAGACTCTTTTTTTGAACATGACAACCCTGTACTAGGGTCACTGGATGAGTTTCTCACTAACATGGATGAACTTTATTATGATATCAATGTACAGATGACTGCTGAAGCCACCATGCATAGCCTCAAACAAGGAAAGCGTGCAGTTGAAGACTACATCACTGATTTTAAGCAGTGTGCAACCGATTCTCAGTGGAATCCAATTGCATTGAGGAATCAGTTCAGGCTAGGATTAGCAGAAAATATCAAAGATGAGCTAGCTCGCACTGATCTCCCAAAAACCTTAGAGTCACTGATGAAGTTGGCCATAGAAATAGACTGCAGATTAAGAGAAAGAAGGTCAGAACGTTACCAAAGTGAACAACATCCACGTATCTATTCCAATACTACCCAATCACCTCCAACATTTAAAACCACTGACAAGACCACTACAGAACCTATGGATATAGGATTGGCCAGGGGTCCATTAACCTCAGAAGAAAGGAGTCGTCGCAGAACAAATCAGTTGTGCATGTATTGTGCAAATCCAACCCATACTGTAAAAGACTGTCCAATATTACAAAGATCAAAGAAAAGTAAGTCACATATTGTTTATACATCCCAGCCTTTCAAAAATAATACAACTTACTGTGTTCTTTCTTTGTCTTTACAGTGGGACCAAGCCAAACTATCCACTGAAGCTATCTTGGATTCAGGAGCCTATGGCAACTTTATTAATAGTGCTCTTGTAAAACAGAATAAAATACCACTTGTGTTAAAGCATACAGATGTCTCAATTCATGTAATTGATGGTTCTACTATAGCCACTGGTCCTATTACACATCACACAATTCCTCTACTAGTACAAACCTCCTCAGGTCATACAGAATATATAGAATTTGATGTCTTACCTTCTCCTCTTTTCCCCATTGTCTTAGGTATGACCTGGCTACAGAAACATCAACCTTCCATTGACTTGCAAACTTTAGAAGTCTCACTCTCCTCCCCATACTGTCTTCATTCCTGTTTTCCTCCTCAAATCCTTCTACAAGTTACAGAGGAAGGTTTTGTTATTCCTGATGAATATCAGGATTTTACTGATGTCTTTAGCAAAAAGGAAGTGGAATCCTTACCCCCACACCGCATTTATGATTGCCCGATAGATATACAACCTGGAGCAACTATACCATATGGACATCTCTACCCCCTCAGTCAACCTGAGCTTGATCACTTAAAATGTTATCTAGAAGAAAATCTTTGCAAGGGGTTTATTAGACCATCCACATCCTCCGCCGGGGCTGGAATGTTCTTTGTAAAGAATAAGGATTCCTCACTACATCCAATCATCGATTATCAAGAATTAAATAAGAAAACTATAAAAAATCGGTATCGACTCCCTCTTATCCCTGAACTCATAGAGTGTTTGTATGAAGCCAAGATCTTCATCAAGTTAGACTTAAGAGGAGCATACAACCTTGTAAGAATTGGAGAGGGTGATGAGTGGTTGACTGCCTTTAGGACCAGGTATGGTCTCTATGAATACCTCGTCATGCCTTTTCGCTTATGCAACGCCCCGGCCACCTTTCAACACTTTATAAATGACGTATTCAGAGATCTTCTGGATGTTTGCTTAGTTGTTTATCTTGACAATATATTAATTTACTCAAATTCTTTCGGGGAACATGTCAAACATGTCCGTTGGGTCCTCTCAAGACTAAGAGTTCACAGGTTGTATACTAAGCCAGAGAAATGTGAATTTCATACCAACGAGATCTCATTTTGGGTTATCACATCGGTCCATCTGGTATCAGCATGCAGGACAATAAGGTGGATACTGTTAAGAATTGGCCCCAACCCACAACAAAGAAAGAACTACAAAGGTTCCTTGGTTTTTCCAACTATTATAGAGAATTTATTAAAGACTTTTCTAGGATCGCTAAACCTTTGACACAACTTACAAGTACCACTAATACTTTCCGCTGGAATCCTGAAGAAACAAAACCTTTATAATTTCTCAAAACGAAGTTCACAACTGCACCCATTTTAAGATTTCCTGATCCGAAATTACAATATACACTTGAGGTGGATTAATCTGATTATGCCCTAGGAGCCATATTATCTCAAAGAGCATCCTTAACCAAACCTCTTCATCCAGTAGCCTACTTCTCTAAGGTATTAAGTTCTGCAGAAATAAATTTCCCTATCGGGGAAAAAGAGCTTCTTGCTATCACAAGAGCTCTAGAGCATTGGCGACATCTCCTTGAGGGTACTATTCTACCAATTATCATTTTTACTGATCATAAAAATTTGGAATTTCTACAATCCAATAAAAACCTTGTCATCATGTCAGGTCCGTTGGAGCTTATATTTTACTTGTTTTAATTTTCATATAACCTATTGACCTTCAGGCAAAAACGCCAAAGCCGATGCTCTGTCGAGAAAAGACGACAAACCTAGTTACCACAGTGACACCACTTATATAATACCTACAGAGAGGTTCGTTGGACTAACCCCCTGTTTCATAAAGGAGCTTAAAAAATTATCGAACTCTGAAGTACAGTTACCTTCTACACAACTAACAAAAAGGTTGGATGGGTTGTATTACTACGAAAATAAACTATACATTCCTAAAGATCTAAGACATCACATGCTAAAATCTCATCATGATTCTCCTCTTTCTGGACATCCAGGAGAATTAAGAACATTAGAACACATATCAAGAGAATACTGGTGGCCCTCCATGAGGAACACTATCAAGGAATACATACAGTCCTGCACTATTTGTGCAACATCTAAACCAGACAAAAGACCACCGAATGGACTCTTGTTGCCGTTGCCTATTCCTGACTGTCCTTGGCAACATCTGGCTATGGACTTCATTGTGGAGTTACCCCAGTCAGGCAACATGAATACTATACTTGTAGTAATTGACATATTAACTAAGATGGCTCATTTTATACCCTTCCACAAATTACCTACTTCCTCTGAAACAGCCCAACTTTTTTTTACAGAACATTGTTAAACTTCATGGACTTCCAGCTATCTTAACATCAGATTGAGGCACTCAATTTACCTCAAGATTCTGGAAAGTTTTATGCAAAAAGTTACAAATCGACCTACGTTTCACAACCTCCTTCCACCCTCAAACGAATGGCCAAGCTGAAAGGTTAAATCAGTGGTTGGAACAGTACCTCAGGTGTTACTGTGCATACCAACAAGGTGATTGGGTAAAATACTTGCCGTTGGCAGAATATGCCTTTAATGACTCCCTATATTCCTCTAAAAAAAAACTCCATTCCAAGCTAACTATGGATTCCATCCCACTTCCATTCCATCCTCATTCAGGAATACAAATTAAAATATTGATTGCCCTTTGGTCAATGACTTAACAGTGTCACTCTTGGAAAACTTCAAAATTCTTAAAGAGAATATTGACTCTTCACAACAAAATCAAAAGAACATCGCAGGAGGTATATACCCCCCACAGAGTTACAATTAAAAAAGAACCTGATGTCATACATTATTACCTCATCAACTGATATATATACTGTATATATGTGTGTATTATTGTTTTACATCATGTTTAGTCTTTTTTTTTTTTTTTTTTTTTTTTTTATGTACTATTTCAGTAATTCATGTGCGATAACCTGACCCTATTAACATCTAAATTGCAAAACACATATTTTACATTCTTATGTTCTTCACTTATGGCTAGATTACGAGCTGTGCATTACGGTTTTAAGGCTGAAAAATTGCGAGTCGTGTCGGTATAGCTATACCGCAAGCATTTTAGCCTGTAACGCAACTTCAATCCCGCACTCAAAAAAATTACGTTATAGAGCCGGTATTACAGGTTGTGCGGTGATTGTAAAATGCTTGAGTTACAGCCTATACCAACACGATCCAATCCGCTTTCTGAGAGCATAACTAAAATGTTACAAAGTACACTAACACCAATAAACTACCTATTAACCCCTAAACTGAGGCCCTCCCGCATTGCAAAAACTATTTAAAACTTATTAACCCCTAATCTGCTGCCCGCCCACATCCCTGCCACTATAATAAAGTTATTAACCCCTATTTCGCCACTCCCTGACACCGCCGCCACTAACTAAACCTATTAACCACTAAACCACCAGCCCCCCCACATCGCTACTAATAAATTAAACTATTAACCCCTAAACCTATCACCCCCTAACTTTAAATTAAAATTACAATATCCCTATCTTAAAAGAAATAAAAACTGCATGGATGAAGGCTTCTCGCCGCCTGGATGAGGATGGATGTCCGGACTTTAGAAACTGTGAGTGGATCTTCTGAGTTAGTGTTAGGTTTTTTTACATTTTTTGGGTTGGGTTTTTTTTTTAGATTAGGGTTTTGGGCTTTAGGTAAAAGAGCTAAATGCCCTTTTCAGGGCAATGTAAAAAAAACCTGATGTCCTTTTAAGGGCAATGCCCATACAAATGCCCTTTTCAAGGCAATGGGTAGCTTACGTTTTTGTTAGAGTTAGGTTTTTTATTTTGGGGGGTTGGTTGGGTGGCGGGTCTTACTGTTGGGGGGGTCTTTTTTCCAGGTAAAAGAGCTGATTTCTTTAGTGCAATGCCCTACAAAAGGCCCTTTTAAGGGCTATTGGTAGGTTTATTGTAGGCTAGGGTTTTTTGTTTATTTTAAGGGGGAGCTTTTTAATTTTATAGGGCTATTAGATTAGGTGTAATTGTTTTTATTTTTGATAATTTTTTTTTTTTTGTAATTTACTGTTTGTTATTTTTCGTAATTAAGTATTTTTTATTTTTTGTAATTGTAGACTTAATTTTAATGTGTAATTTAGGTTTTTTAGTTGGTAGTTATTTTAATTTTAGTATAATCGTTTTTTTAATTTCACAGGTACATTTTTATTCCTTTTAAGATAGGGATATTGTAATTTTAATATAAAGTTAGGGGGTTGTTAGGTTTAGTGGTTAATAGTTTAATTATTTTTTTTGCGATGTGGGGGGCTGGTGGTTAAGGTGTTAATAGGTTTATTTAGTGGCAGTGATGTGGGAGGCCAGAGGTTTAGAAGTTAATAACTTTTATTAGTGGCGGTGATGTCGGGGAGTGGCGGAATGGGGGTTCATAACTTTATTTTGGTGTCTGCGATGTCGGAAGAGGCAGATTAGGGGTGTTTAAACTTGGGGTTTATGTTAGGGTGTTAGATTTAAATGTAACCTTTTTTCCCCATAGACATCAATGGGGTTGCGTTACGGAGCTTTTCATTCCTTGCTTCAGGTGTTAGTTTTTTTTTCTAACTCTCTCTCCCCATTGATGTCTAGGGGGGAAAGTGTGCACGAGCACATCAAATCAACCCTTGGCTTTTGTGCGGTATGGAGCTTAACGCCACCATATCGCACGCACAAGGAGGCTTTTCAGAAACTCGTAATAGCAGCATTATGGAGGGTGAAATAACGCAACTTTTGTTGCTTTCGTTTTGCACCCTCTATAGCGCAAAACTCGTAATCTAGGTGATAGAAAATAATGTACTTTTTATTATTATATATATATTTCTTTATATATCTGATACTATTAATGTACAATACATATCTATACCTACATATCGATAGGAATATGCAGGCATAGGTATATACATACATATATAGCAGTAGGCATTTAAGAATAAAAAGGACATTTTCCTGTAAGTGAAGAACATTGTAATGTGAATTATGTACAGTAAAAATAAAATAAGACACATATATACTTATATACAGTATATATATATTTGCATACATACACATATTTAAATGTGTATTTATATATCTCTATGTTAAAACCATTTGCATGCCTTTTTTCCTCATATCTTTGAGCCCTTATAACTTTTTAATGCAATATATTTTTAAAATATTTTTAGCAGACAGTGTTATTATGAGTTTGTTCCTAGAAAGAAATGGAGAATGCACCAGATAGCATAATTCTGTAGAAATAAAGTGCATAAAAAGCAGGATATATTGCACTCATGTGTGGTGAAGCACTAAACCTAGAGCATACTAGGCAGGCCGGATCCTCTGAGTTGCCCGGCAAAACTCGCCTTGCGTGTAGGATTATGAGTTTAACTGCACTTTTAAATGTATTTTTTATGTTTTTTGTGCAACTTTTTTGTCTTGCGTAACAGTTAACCTAAGCTCTGAAGTTGCGATAACCCGGCATAGGTTAAATTTGATTGTGCTCATGCGAACGCATTTGCTTTCAACTCGTAATACAAACACATGCACAAACAGCTGCAATCTACCACTTATCACTCGTGAGCAACAGTTAGTGCGCCACTTGTAATCTAGCCCTGTGTCAGGGAGCGATACTTTACTTTATCTATATCTATATATATCCAGCTCAAATAAAATAGCAAAGCAATTTAAAATGGAATTGTAATATTTTAAGATTTTCCTGTCCAAAGCATTCATTGCTTGCTTGATATTTCACAGGTATGAAAGGATTATAAAACAAATGCTCTGAGTTACACAATTTCATGAATTAAATTCTTATTTTTTACAACAAATTGCTCAAATCATCAGTAAAATATGATTTGAGTGAAAACATGACTTAACTATTCAAGTCACAACAAAGAAATTTTAAGCAATGGTTCCAGAAGCAACAAGTTTTCATCAAATTAAGTTTTTATCCCATTTCTGTCAAATAAGACATGGGGAGACAATAGTTTTGTTGCAAAGTAACGTAGAATTCAGTGTGCTGTCAAATATTTAATAATGATTTCATTAAATGAACTCAGCGGTCCCCCTAATGCCTGGCATGAGACTTTACCTGAGAATATATTACCAATCCACTTCAGTAGCTCATATTGTTTTTGGCTCAGTGAATCAAGCAGTTTTAGCTAATTTTTCAGGAGAGCTTAAAGTATCTTTCATTCCTGCCTTTGTTTTGTAAGTTCTGCCTTTACAAAATGCTTGTCCATATCTCCGGTTAAATGGTATGTAAATTTAAAGTTTATATAGCTAAAAACCTGTTAATTTTATAAGAAATAATAAATAAATGTTATGTTATGGTTTCTGAAATGTACAGAGTAGAAAAATGTATATTTCATCTATATTTGACACTTAGGGGCCGATTTTTTAAAGCGTCAATCTCGGTGCATTCGCTGGAGTCAATACGCTTGCCAGACATCGCTGCCGCAAATCCACATACGATGCCTTTATTTATTAAAAAGTCTGTCAAAAACACGCACGTCAAGTACGGAGCGATAAGCATCGGACTGTTGATAAATAAGTCATCGATGTCGCAGATATTCTGTTTTTTCCAACTTTATTTATACCATATCATTACTGTCCATAAACAAGCACATTTCTCTAAAGCTAATCTTTTATTTTTCATCTGTTAATGTCCAAGAAAATAGCTAGATTTATACCTGAACAAACAATAATATCTCATTCTTTTATTTATTTGTTATACAAAAAAATCTGATATATGATATTTTCACATAAATTAATGTGTATTTGTATTTCTAGAAATCATGATATGACTATCTCATGGTTTTTTTCTTTTTTTTAAATGATTATTAATGCTAGAATTTCTACATATATCTTTGCACATACTTGTATATATATGTGTGTGTTATGTTAGAAATGTTTTCCAAACATAAATGTCCCTAAATTTTATTTTGTTCTAAACAATGTTGTTTTTGATATCTCTGTGTTAATTTATACCACTATATGTATATAGTGTAA
>CAJPDP010044354.1:0-12218 GCA_905336975.1 Bombina variegata variegata
TGTAATCTTAGTGTTTTTTGTAATGTTAGTTTTTTTAATTTTTATATAGTGATAGGATTGTTTAATTTTGTAACTTTGTTTTTTTATTTTTATTTTTATTTTTTTTATTTTTTAATATAGTAATGTTAGGTTAATTTATAGTTTAGTGCAAAAAAGGAACAATCCACTTCTTCTAAAATCTTTGTAAAATGAAACTTTTATTGGAACAGTTTAAAATAACAAGGGAAAGCTTCCAAGTACAAGAAACAAAGCGGGCGCAGCACTTCGGCTTTTGTGTTTCAGCTGGATAGCTGTAATCATAGCCTATAGTGCTGTACCTTACACTCCTATTTAAAACAAATACACTGAACCCATTGGCTCTGGTTAAAACAATGATAACATGAAAAATGCCCATTTCAAATTGGACACATGTGACATACGCTTGTGCTGTTAGATGTATGGTGTTGTAATTTGTTCTAAAAAATGGTAATAGTGAAATGGCAAAAGCAAAAGCAGTCACAGAAGACAGACTTATAATTTAAACATTGACTCTCTATATGAAGCACCAGTTGACTGAGTATTTCAAGACTCTTATTCCCAGTAGTTAATCATATCATACCTTGAGTTAAGGCCCCGGGTACCCTTGTATCAAGCTTGAAAATCCAAAAGATTTCCTGCTTCGCTAGAAGCTGGTCCAGATTTCCTCCCCTCTTGGGCAACACCACTTTTTCTATGGCACACCACCTAAAGGTGTTCAAATTGACATTGTGTACTTTGACAAAGTGTTGGACAAGAGGGGGGGATGCCTTACCTATATTAATAGTTGACACGTGTTCCCTAATTCTGGATCTCATGTCCCTAGACTTGAGACCTACATATTGTACTTTACATTGAAAACATGTTATCAGGTATATTACATAGTTAGTAGTGTATTTTAGACAGGACTGGATCTCAAAAGTTTTACCATTTGAAGTGGACTCAAAACTCTTGGTAATATGCACATATTTACAGGGTCTGCACCGGCTGCTTCCGCATTTGTACATGCCAAAATGTCTTAGTCAAGAGCTGTTGGTGTTCGGTGTGCTTTTTAATTGTGTTGGTGCTAAAATACACCAGAGTCCTACTCTTTTTGTAGGAACATCTAATGCCCCTATCCACAACACAAGCTAATTGATCGTCCGCTGCTAGAAGTGAGAAATGTTTTTTTACAATCTTACATATCTGCTGGTATTGGGCACTGTATTCCGTTACAAAGTGTACCCCCTTAAAACTATCTGCATGTTGTGATTTCTCCTTTTCTGCAGAAGCTTTTTCCTGGGAATGGACTCAACAACTTTTTTGACCCTTTGTATGTCATGGTTGGGGTACTTCCTGTCTTTGAGCCTTGTACTCAATTCATTTGCCTCTCTCTCAAAATCTATGTCATTTGAGCGATTTCTTCTGATTCTTGTGAATTGCCCCTTCGCCACTGCAAACCTTATTTGCTTGGGATGACTACTGTTACCGTGTAAGAGAGTGTTCCCTGTTATGGGCTTGTGGTACACACTTGTCATTACTTTGAGAGTCAAATCCAAAAAGTTAATCTGTATTGGATTCATCTCAAACGTTAAGCGCAAGCCCATGTTGTTCAAATTCAGGTTTTTCACAAAATTGTGTATCTCATTGTGATCTCCTATCCAAATTAACAGGATATCCTCAATGTACCTTCTATACAGTCTAATGTTGCCCTTATATGGGTTTCTATCTCCAAAGATGCGGTCTAGCTCCCACTACCCAAGGTACAAGTTGGCATATGATAGGGCGAACTTTGCTCCCATGGCCGTACCACATCTTTGGAGATAGAACTCCTCCTCAAATTTGAAAAAATTGTGTGTGAGTAGAAAAAGAACAATCCTGATGACATCTGTAAAATGGTGGAGGAAAAAAAGTAACTGCTTGTATGCCCTTCTCATGTGGTATAGAGGAGTAAAGCGCCACTGCATCTACTGTAAGCCATACATTCCTAGTATTCCACTCTAGGTCCTGGATGATATTTAGAACATGTTTTGTGTCCTTGATGTAAGCGGCTAGTGTCACTACCAATGGTTGTAAAATGTGGTCGACCCATTGTGAGAGGTGTTCCAATAAGGAATCAATCCCACTCATAATGGGTCATTCCTGAACATTTTGGACAGTCTTATGGACTTTTGGGAGGTGGTAGAACCAAGGGATCTTTGGAAACTTTACATCAAGATAATCCACAGTCTGATCATCCAGGAACCCTTGCTCCCAACCATCATCCAATATTTGTCTTAGCTCATATCGAAACCTGTTTGTGGGGTCCCTGTCAAGTACCATGTAATCATTTGGATTTTGTAATTGACATAGTGCTTCTGCCACATAGTCATCTTTGCTCATGACTACTACTGCACCACCTTTGTCAGCAGTGCGTATTACCAACTGATCATTGCTTTGGAGTGCAACTAGTGCCTTTTTCTGTGTGTAAGTTAAATTGTGTCTAATTATGGTTCTATTGTCCTCTAGCTTTACAAGATCGGTTTTTATTCTCTGTTGAAAGGTTTCTAAAGCACTGCCTCTGCTATGAATTGGATAGAATTTGAACGTACTTTTCAGAGACACACCCCTATTCACAGTGCCCAATGAGGCTCTGGATTCAGTCTCCAGAGTTTGCAGTAATACTAGGTCACACATATCATCAACATTTTGGAGATTATTTACAGTAGAAAGGGGTGTGTGTCAGAAGGGTCCAAAACTAATCCACAATCCCCAAAATGCTTCCTCAAAGTTAGATTTCTGATTAGACGATTTACATCTAAAAGTGTCTGAAATACATTGTAAAATTAGAAGTTGGAGAAAACCAAGACTGAAACCCAGGACCTCATATTGCTCAGGTGTGAGTCTCTCTGAAGAGAGATTGATCACATTATTGATCATTTGTATTTTGTTTGTGGACAACTCCCCCTGAGCTGATATCTCCCCTGGACATTCTGTGTTTGTTGCACCTCCCACACTTGATCCTGTACCTGTGGAAAAACCTGTTCCAAATCTGAAGTTTGCATTCTGGTTATTATTACAGGGATAATATTCTGGTGTGATTGGTGTTGTGCCCCCTGGTCACCTCTCATGTTCTCTATAGGTCTAACAACTCTCTCTTCCATGGAAGAGATATCTGTGTTTTTCAGTATTCCCAAAAAAGAAGGTGCACTGGCAGATGCAGAGGATCTAGCTCCTTCATCAGAGGAGTACTCTGTTTCACTCTCAGAGAATGATACATTTTTTGATGATTTGTTGCCTCTGCATCTGCAATTGCCCCTTCTCTGGTTGCCACTAAATTGATTGCGTCTGAATTCCCCCTGTCTTTTACGATTCCAGATATAAACAGAATTGGTCTAGTAATCAGACTTGTCTTTCAAAAATTTGGAGTGTTTATTCTCCATTACCAAACGTTTACCCCTGGCTACCATGCCCCGCAATATTCCATCAGATATTTCAAATTGAGGCTCACTAATACATTTATCCGTCTCTAGTTGTAAATCACATCTCTTTTTTGACATTATTTAATTATTTTAATTTAAAGTCTCTTAGCATAAGCATGAGTCTTGATGAGCATTCAGACAATATGCTGTTCTCACCCTAGATAAAGTCCTTCTCACTAGGATCCACATCAAAGGTCCCTCAGAATCATTCATTCCTCCATGTATTTATTAAAAAGTCCAGACATCCCACTGTGTTCTACATTCCTTTAATAATAAGGATTCCATGGACTCAAATAGGGTACTGAATGACAGAACCCATTTGTCGTCTGAAAAAATGTGCTCGAACTCCAACATGTTGTTCACTCTCACTGTAGCATGCATTAAAGAAAAAAGTCTTTATTTTACTTTATTAAACTCTCTTGTTGTGAAGCTTCCATTGTACAGTATTACCGTTACAAATAAAAAACAACTCTCAGATATCTCCAGATGATATCAATAAAGCAAAATATTTTCAATAGATTAGAGCAGTTTTTATGGATGTCTATATCCACATTTGTGGTGATTCACTTTTGTAATAATTCAAAGTACCTACTGTCATTGATACAAACTCTCCAATGTCGGTATAAATTGGTACCTGCTTACCCGGTGCCGAAACTCAGAAGTCTGTGCTCCTGATTAGAAACGCTATGGTCTAGAGGGGCTCCGTTATCCTTATGGTATAAAGAGAGCAGTTCTGCTTCGCTCCCTCTCACCTACTCTGTGTCTTGGCATGAGGCTATCCGGACTAACTCACGGGTGCTTCGAGTGACCTCATTAAAATGGGAGGAGTTGAATGACAGAAAAAAAGAAACGGTCCACTGTACGAAGGTGCCACAAATGTGGATACAGACATCCATAAAAACTGCTCTAATCTATTGAAAATATTTTAAGTTATAGTTTAAGCATACGGTTTTTTTATTTTATAGGTACGTTTTTAATTATTTAAAGGTATTTACAGTATATTGTAAGTTTAATTTAAAGTTAGGGGGTATTAGGGGTTAATAGTTTAATTTAGTGTGTCGCGATGTGGGTGTTTGGTGGTTTAGGAGTTAATAGGTTTAGTTTAGTATTCACAATGTAGGGGGCCGGCGGTTTAGGGGTTAATAGGTTTATTATAGTAGTTGCGGTGTGGGGGGCCGGCAGTTTAGGGGTTAATAGGTTTATTATAGTAGTTGTGATGTGGGGGGGGCAGCAGTTTAGGGGTTAATCAATTTATTTAGTGTCGGCAATGTTGGGGGGGGGCGGCAAATTAGGGGTATTTAGACTAGGGGTTTATGTTAGGGTTTTAGGTTTTTACATAGCTTTCTTTTCCCCATAGACATCAATGGGGATTGCATTATAGCGATCGCCATTCTGCGATCGCAGGTGTTAGGTTTTTTCTAACACTTTCTCTCCATTGATGTCTATGGGGGAAAATGTGCATGAGCACATCAAGTCAGGCCTTGGCTTTTGTGTAGTATGGAGCTTAACGCACTATAATGCACTATAACGCACAGCGCAAGAAGGTTTTTATGTAACTTGCAATGGCAGTGCTATGTAGAGTGTGGTACCGCTCATTTTTTTGCATTATTTATGCACTGGGTTTAGCACACAACTTGTAATCTCTGTGTTTATTTGCTATTTCAGCAGCAGCGGGTTCTGGGTTTTTGAATAAAATCATTGTACAATTTTATTATAGAGGGGTACCTAGATGAAAAATTCAGATTGATTATTACAGGTAAAGATAGCATTAGAAATACTATTGCATTAAACAAATGTAATAGTCAAGAAATGTAATGTTGGGCTTCAACTTACCCTTTTCATGTACATCCCCAAATTGTTCAAGGGTGGGCTGATGGCATTGTCCCTGCCTCATCTGTTTCTGTGAAGCAGCTCTAGCAGTAGAATCTTGAAAACAGCCACACCCTAAGCTCAGAGTCAAAGTGCTACTGCTGCTAGTGGCGGTGCTGCTTTAGTGATGGCTAATGTAGTAATAGTGGGTGATGTGCTGCTGCATGTGTCATTAACTGAAATGCCACTTTGCTCCTGATGCAGAACCACGCTATGTGTGTGCAAAGGTGTTGGTTCATACCTGATCTAGTCAAGTGTCTGAACACATTGGCCCCTGCTGACCAACTTCCTATATAGCTTATACTTAGCACTGTGCCCAACTCCCACTCTGACAAAATGGTCCAACACTTGCCACAGTGCTCTATGCCAGCTACTACTCAACATGAAATATAGGACCTACTACTGCTCTTCTCCTGCATGGCACTGCCTTGTTGTTATGATGCAGCTGGTGGTGGGAACACATACAGAGGAGGAAATTGCCTCAGATGTGCTAATGTGTTGCTGATTCTGCTACTGCTGACAACTAGGAGATGAGGTAGTGGTAGACAAAGTATATAGGTAATACTCCTGCTCCTCCTCTTTCTCCTCTGGATCATACCTTGATTCCTACTTTCATCATACAGTTGGGCAGCGAAGGGTCTACTTAGTGCTGGAGACTCTTTAGAGACCACTTTTGCCTCCTTGTCCTCTATAACTGGCTATGAGAAAAGAGCTGGGAATTGTTCTTTCAACCTAAGAGTTTAGTACTGCTCTATGTTTCCCCTCCTTTGACTTTGCCAAGGGATATTTTCATTTGGTAGTTGGGCTGCTATACATTTTTTTACTAATAATGACAGGTGCAGTTTGATCCTGCATGCTTCAATGATGCTGTTTTTGTCTGCATCTGATGTTGCTGCCACAGTTAAGGAATTCTGCTTTAAGGGAGCAATTTCCTTTGCTGCCTTGTTCTTACTCTTATGCATAATTAGTTGTACACTAGCACTCATTTACAAGTAATACCAAGTACGTTTACTGCTCAATTGGAATGGAAAGGCAATGGGTTAGATTGCACGCAATTTTTACAAACTTTTTTGCTGAACTGCGCTCAAAGTAAAAGATGAATGTGCCCGCATTAGTGCTGGTATTACAAATTGAAAGTAAAAAGTTGGCGCAAGAACAAAAGACTCATGATCGATAACTTCAGGACTTTGGATATCGCAACTGCGCTAACTCCTTCTGACCCTAGACTTCTATGGGGCACACCAAAAAAAATTAGTTATTGCTTGCAGGCCAACCCAACACTGCACTACATCAAATATGCTAACGTTGAAAGTGCACATATTTGAAATTCCTATGTTCTTCACATAAAAGAAAATGTTCTTTTTATTTTAAAATATATATTTCTATATATATCAGAATATTTTTTTGTAAAATATATATCTATACCTATAATATACAGATATAGATAAAGATATAGAAGACAAGGAACAAAGGTAAGGACCGGAGAGCTGGTTTGCTGAAGTCGCTATTTATTCAAGCTGACAAGGTAAATTAACAAACAATGTGAAAAGGCAGTGAGATATATAGATACATATATATATATATATATATATATATATATATATATATATACTGTATATATATATTAATATATTTGAAGAGTTTACAATTGATGGAGAAAGCCCACCAATTTGCGACAGAATACACTTATAGCACTCTTTAATTCCTGTTACTTATCAATGTTTGTGTAATGGAAAAGTGTTTGGTGTAACTTTCTTTCACAGATTTATATTAAAACATAACAACTTTTATTAGAAAAAATAAAAAAATGGGTAAATTAAAAACACCATCCTGAACTGTGTCCCATAATAATATTCCGCTTAGAATCAATATGTATCCCGTTATTGGGGTGCTTGTTACCTAAATATATTATCACACTATATATTATAACCCAATGACGGTATCAATGGTGCTGATGTAATATACTTGGTGTTTGGTTATAGTTCCAACTGGAGATAAGTGAGATAAGGTTTGATTATGTATGTGGTTTAGCCACAATGGCTCAAATGGAACATTTGCTAAGAAAAGCTTGGTTACTGGCAATTGTGTTGCAACATATTCTGTTGTGCCCAGTGATTGGTGTTATCTTTGTTATGCATTTGTGCTATAAAGTATTGTTAAGATTGAAATAAAATTTATTATAGCTGATTATTATTCTTGAGGTGGTGTCATTGGTTTTGTCACCTCACACTCATTATTATACCTAGAGTACTAGGTTTCTACCAATGGAGCACACTGTCAATTGGGTATTGAAATACTAGTTCAAGTGTTTGATAAAAGTTCAATCTGATACAATGGACAATTTATGGGAAAGAGACAGAGAAACAAGAAATCAAAAAAGGATGGCAGATCTCAATACAGTATTTAATGTTTTGATAGGATCACGAGGAGGGAATAATACAGACCAAATGGAAGTCTTACTTAGAGAATTACATTGTAATATTCACAAACAGGATAAATTATGGGGGGACCAAAGATATTTTAGCAAATACCAAGAGTTAAAAATTATACCAAGAGGTCTCAGACTACAGCTATTTCCTGCGTTTGACTTTAAAGATCCTAATCTAACAGAAGAGTGGGAAGAAGCACTCTCTGAGTGTTCTGGCAAATTAATTATTATTTTAATCAAATATGATAAATCTGAACATAAAAGGTTAGCAGAACTGATAACTGAACAAAACAAACAACTGAAAGAGTTTGAATCTCTAACAGATTTTGAAAAGCGATATAAAGAGTATCAAAAAGAGTTAGACAAATATGAAACAGAAGTGAAACAACTTAAACTTTCAAAACTAAGAAGAGATATTCAGGATTTTCAGGAAAAAAGAGTATATAAATAGAGAAGAAGGATTAATAGAAATAATACTAACTGATCAACAACTGTCAATATAGTACAAAGTGATATGTCAGACACTGACGGAGAAGAGGTAGAAATAACTGAAACAGAAATAACCAGACCTACCCCTTCTACATCGGTAACTAATATGATGAGCACTAGAAGAAAATTCAAGGATTATTTAGACTCAGACCTAGGAGCACCAGACACCATACCAGGAGAGGTGGGAGGGGCAAGCAAAAAACTAATCAAAGGCAAAGACAAAGTAAAGACACAGGGAGCAAGATGGAAACCATACAAAAGGACACAAAGTCAATTTTCAACCCTGCAGATGAATCCATGAGGGTAGTGAATCTTTCCCAGAAATTACTATCAGATTTTCATATGTCAGTATTAACAAGAGGACTATCCTTTTGTCCGACAGGACAGATAAATAAGTTTGAGATTATAAAAGAAATACACCTTTACTTGAGGAAAGTCTTATTAAAAAAGCAATATAATCGACATGAAAATGAAAGTGACTCTTGGACATGTGATGAACTTCAAACTATCCAATTAATGGAAGAACTTTTAACCGAAAATGAGCAAAATAAGATCAAGAATTGGAGAGATCAATTGAGAAATACATCGAAATATGTCCCTAACATTAATAATGCCTCATGCGTAGAGATCTACAATAAAATAGTCTGTGATGAAATACCAAACTATATGCAAAATGCCCCGACAACAACCTATCGAAACAAGAAAAAGAAGCACTGGAAAAAATGAAAAATTGGAATGATGTAATTATTTGCAACTCTGACAAAGGAGGAAACATTGTTATTTGGCCCTTAGATATGTACATGAGGGGAGCAAAATTAAATCAAGACTGTTATAAACAGTTGACCTTTAATCCCACCCAAAGCTTCCTGTACCTATATTATTCAATCATACAAGAAGCATTTCAAGATCAGATAATAACTAATAAAGAACTTAAATTCTTGACAGTGGATCATCCAAAAATGGCAACTTTCTATATAATACCTAAAATTCATAAAAATAATACCAACCCACCAGGCCACCCCATAGTGTCTGGAATAAATAACTTGACTGAAAAAGCAAGTCAATACCTTGACCAAAGACTGAAGGAATTTGTGATTTCCCTTCCCTCTTATGTGAGAGACACAATGGAGGTGTTGAATCAATTAGACAATGTAACTGTGGATGAAACAATGTGAGTATGTACAGTTGATGTAGAATCATAATATACCAGTATAGATTATCTAACTGGAATAGAGGCAGTGAATTACTTCTTGAATCTAGCCTCAGATGAAGATAATTTACATGACAAATTTGCCCTAACTCTTCTTAAATTTATTCTACATCATAACTACTTCACATTCAATGAACAGCTCTTCTTACAAGTCAGGGGAACTGCAATGGGGATGGCCTGTGCCTTCACATATGCAAATCTTTTTCTAGGGTGGTGGGAGAAAACCATAGTATTCTCGGATGATCTTTGTGTGAATTTACAGAACATATTCCCCTCTGGATTAGATATATAGATGATGTGTTTTTTCTATGGGAAGGGCCTAAAGACAAATTACTAACATTCATTTCAATTCTTAATCAGAATACTGTTAATATTAAACTAACACTAGACATTAGTTTGAACCAACTATCATTCTTAGACCTTAAAATAATAAAAACAAAGAAGGTTGAATTCGAACAGATGTTTATAGAAAAGAAACAGCGACCAACAGTATTCTGCACTCTTCTAGTGCTCATGCACAGAGTACTATAAAAGCTTTACCAATAGGTGAGTTTTTAAGAGTGATAAGAAACTGCTCAAATGATGAAACTTTTAAAATAAGAGCTGATGAACTCACTAAGAGATTAATTGATAGGGGTTATAGCAAGAGATCCATTCAAAATGCAAAATGGAGAGCAAATCAAGCACACAGACATGAACTCCTTAAAATCAATTGTCAAACTGAAGGAGTTATATGTGCATTATCATGCCAATGTAATTTATTATATGTTGGTATGACAACAAGGAAACTATGCACAAGACTTGGAGAACACTTGGAGAACAGAGAATGAACTGTTAAAAGCAGAAACAAAATGGATATATCTATTAAATACGGTACAACCCAATGGGTTGAATGAAATCAATAATTATTTTTCATATTTGTAAATAGAAATCAGCCAAATTTATAAAAGGTAATTCAACCAAGATGAAGGGATACAATAATAATATAGAGTAATTCAAAGCAACACTGAGCACTAATAAACACTTAAAACATAACGTATAATTGGGTGGTATTAAAATTGATAATGAAAATGACACATTTAAAGATATCTAGATATCAGGGTAAAACAATTTAATGAAGTAGTAGTAACTGGTAATCATTCACTGAATATCACAATAGGTATAATAGGTACATCAAATATGGCGTATATACTTAAATAGTTATTTTACAATGAGTACACATGATTCTAAGAGGATCCTGTATTTATTATTAATAACAATCTTTTTTTCTTATTATTTCTTATTATTTTCTATTTTCAATTCACATTCACTTTTTAATTTCAGCAAACCTTTCAGCACACAGATTTTACACGATTTTTGATTCACATTTCTTTAATGTATTCCAACATCATCACCTAAAGACGAATAATGTTAACTTAATGTAAGATAGGATATATATGATTTATAACTATCAAGATAGTTAGCTAAAACTTTTGGCAATCAAAGTAAACAATTTAGTCATATGTGACAATAAAATCATCACTACTATATTTTTGAAACCAAATGTAGTATTGTCTTCTAACTGTAGATAATTTCCCTTTGTAATTCTAGTAAATCGCTATAATAATACGTAGATACATTAAATCTAGATTCTTAATTTTCTGTATCAACTAATGTTTAGCACGGTAAGTGCTTATAATATAGTCAGACATACTCTCTTCAAGGAATAACATTATTAAAGAGCACTCAGATATACTAGCTCTATATGACAACTAATGAGATATACAGAGTTAAGATGCCGCAGATATGACTCGGATTGAACATTTCTCGTGATGTCATAAATTCAAATCTCGCGAGATATCACAGCAAATAAAATCCCGCAGAGGCTGGCGTGCATCACTCTTTTGAAAAAGTCACTCAGGCGAAACATGTGAAGGGCAGGAATGAGAACAGTGGGGCTCTCGGTGTGGTTTTAATGAATCCTAGAACTTGTCAATGATATACTAGAATATTTCCGCTACAGTATTTGATTAACACTGACCAACACACATATTTGCTTGTCAGTAGTACTATTTATTGGGGAGCGTGTTCCCATTTTGGAGACAAACTTGAAACATATGGGAATTTGTGTAGCACAATCCAAGATGGTGATTTGATTTATAAACAGCTTATGATCAGGGTGCAAATTCAGTTTAACTATAGCAGTACCGAAATTCTGACCAAATTAACGACCAATACTAAGTAATTAAGGGTTAATGCTTTATAGCAAAATAGTCCAGAATTGTAGCTTAAAATTCTTATATTCACAGATACTAACGTAATATATATATTAAAATATATATAGATATATATTGTATATACTATTGCACTTTTTATCACACATTTGTTGATTATTATGCCAATCTACTGTATTTACTTGTCCTTTAAACCAACCACTTGTATTAAGTAAAACTAACAGCAAAAACTTTAATCTAAGATATTAGTTCCCACTGTTTTTTTTTTTTTAAATAAAAGTACATTACAACATACATTGGGCCAGATTAGAAGCAGCGTGCTAATTATAGAGTGGGTCCTGATTAGCGTGCAACTTGATATTACAAGTACAGGGTAAATCCCATTTACCAGAGATGGGTTAGCACAGCTGGCATTGCTCTAGAACACACATATTATTTCAATGGATATCACAACTACACAAAATGGAGTTGTTATTGCAAGCTGAAAGTTATAGCTTGTGCTCAAACGAAAGCCGAAAAAGCGGTAGAATATTTAGCGCGACTTGAGACCTAGG
>CAJPDP010044379.1:0-10745 GCA_905336975.1 Bombina variegata variegata
GAAGCATCTGAAATAAGGTGTATATCTACTCACAGTAAATATTCCAAACACCCGGCTCTCTCCTGTTGCAAATAAACTATTCCACAGATTTTTCAATAAAAAACTGTATTTTATTTTAGCCTAAAAAAATGCAGTATTGTGTTTGGGCAACAAATGTTTCAAGAAATCTGTGTTTTTGTGTGTGTGTATATATATATATATATATTGCAGCAATATATATATATGTGTATATGTGTGTTGTGCATTTGTGTATGTGTATAACTCTGTGTGTGTGTGTGCAAGTCCTTGTGAACATATACTTTGGAAATTACATAAGAAAAAAAAATCAGATTACTCCCTGCCAAAAAATATTATTTTAAAAAATGGCCTAACATCTTTAGGGTGGGTGGGGGTAGGGGGGCAGCACAAAACCTAAATACACCACTGCCATGGAGGCAGGGAAAAAACTTAGCAATAATGCATTAAGGCTGTGATGTGGAACATTTATGTGGGTTTCCTGTATGTAAGCGCAGTCCCATCTTATGAAGATTATTCAATACTACTCGAATATTTAGTTGTCAAACATTAAGGTAACTTCAACAGACAAACCTATAAAAAGCAAATAAAAAAGTTATATGACTAGTTAATGGGAGGGGCCACTGATAAAAGAGACAAGCATAGTAAAAGGGTTAAAAAAAACAAGCACTAACCCCAGGCTCTTAAAGGAATATAAAACCCAATTGTTTTCTTTCATGATTCATATAGAGAATGACATTTTAAATAACTTTCTAATTTACTCCTATTCACAATTTTTTGTCATTCTCTTGGTATCTTTATTTGGAAAAGCAGGAATGTAAGCTTAGGAGCCAGCCCATTTTTGGTTCAGAACCCTGGTTAGAGCTTGCTGATTTGTGGCTACATTTAGCCACCAACCAGCAAGCGCTACCTAGGTGCTGAATTAAAATGGGCTGGTTCCTAAGTTTACATTCCTGCTTTTCAAATAAAGATACAAAGAGAACAAAGAAAAATGTATACTAGGAGTAAATTAGAAAGTTGCTTAAAATTGCATTCTCTATATGAATCATTAAAGAAAAAAATATGTTTTCCTATCCCTTTAAGGATCACAAGAAGGTAAACATGCTAAATAGTCATTCGTTTTTACTTTATAAAATAAGGTATTTTAACATTTTAATAATCTTTTGTTGTTTTGAAAAATGAATGTTCCCGTCCTGAATAATAAATTGTTTTCATGAAGCTGGAGTTGTATCCCTGTCCACCAATAGAACTGTAGGTTTTGTCCTTAACAGCCAGTTGACAATCTAGCCCTAGGGATCAACTGTGCACAAACATGCATTTCCCTGTAATTTCCATATCAATTTAAAGAGCTTTAACTTAAAGGGTCACTGAACCCAATTTTTTTCTTTCGTGATGCAGATAAAGCATGCAATTTTAAGCAACTTTCTAATTAACTCCTATTATCAATTTTTCTTCGTTCTCTTGCTATCTTTATTTGAAAAAGAAGGCATGTAAACTAAGGAGCCAGCAAATCTTTGGTTCAGAACCATGGACACCACTTGTTTATTGGTGCTGTCCAATCAGCAAGGACAACCTAGGTTGTTCACCAAAAATGGGCCGGCATCTAAACTTACATTTATGCTTTTCAAATAAACATACTAAGAGAATGAATAAAATTGGATAATAGGAGTAAATTAGAAAGTTGCTTAAAATTGCATGCTCTATCTGAATCACGAAAGAAAAAATTTGGGTTCAGTGTCCCTTTAACCCTTTTTCATACAAAATATTATTTGTAACATTTGTAACACATTGCATCGTTTAATAAAATTTGTTGCAGCCTTAATAATAGATAGATATGAGTGCAATAGAAACATTTAATAAAAACAAATGCATTGCTTATAAAACAGCATTTACAGTGAGGACTAGTTGTACAACTAGGTCATTTTTGGCAGACAGATGCTTCAGTGCTTCTGTGTAGTGAGAGTTTTGAGTT
Source organism: Bombina variegata variegata (assembly GCA_905336975.1). Lineage (NCBI taxonomy): Eukaryota > Metazoa > Chordata > Amphibia > Anura > Bombinatoridae > Bombina > Bombina variegata. The sequence goes on from CAJPDP010044379.1 coordinate 1,988, forward strand.
TCTGAACTACTGTAGCATCAGCTGGTATCACAGTGTCCCTCACTGCACAGTAATATGTGGCAGCATCTCCTGGCTCTACTTGGGTCTTTTTCAAGTTGGTGGATCTCTTGTTTGGGTTTAATATCATTATGAATGTTCCAGCCTCTACAGAACCATCATAACCACTTGCAAGAAATTCCATCCTTCCTCCAGGTTGCCTTTTGTACCAGAACATTGTGTCCTTGCTAGTAGCATTCTGCTGGCACATTATATTAACTGGCTCTCCTTCCAACACACTGACCTGGTCTGGCTGAAACACTTGGCCATAAGCTGCTTCCATTACTGACCAAAAGATAAAAAAAAACATATTAAATATTGGCATTAGCCGGAATGGGGCTCACTTTTGGCCATTTTAGGGTATTATTACTAGAAAGCGATCTTGCAAAAAAAACACATTTAAGCACCTATGCTCTTTTGATGATTGTATGAACTGACAAAGTGAATAAAGAAATGAGAAACATTTGTGACCTAAATATCCAAACAATATTTAGCTAAAACATACCAAGTACAAATGAAATCAGGAAGATCCAGCTCATTTCTGAAAGTCTTAAAACTGCACTGTATGTAGTACTAACTGATACATAAATAAGTGTGAGTAGCTTAACCACAGACTTCCTGTGAATAATCTCTCAGTAACAGTTGGCTACATATGTTGATGGCTCTGTGATTTAAAGATACATGATATTAAAATAACCATAAATTACATTTTCTAGATTCAACTTTACTAAAGGTTTTTGTTTTATAAAGCAAAAAAAACAACAAAAATTGGAAGCCCTAGATTAGTCATAATTTCCCTAAATTTAGCCAAATTACAACATAGAAAATTAGAAATTGACAGTTTATTTAACCTGCCAGTAATGTGATTTTTTTAAAATGAATTATTTATACCTTGTCCACTAACAAAATTATTTTGTGATTTGTATGATATATCATATATAGCATATTCTTCAAAATGAAGTCTTTTATACTTATGAAAAATACATATAATTTTTTTTTATACATATAAAAAAAAATTAATACATATAATTTTTTTAAAAATAAAGCATATAGAGAGTATGTAAATGACTAAAAAACACTTTTTTTGTTAATATGTGCTGTATATTATTAATGACATTTTTGTAATGTGTTTAGAGATAACAAGAAAATATTGTGTAAGTATATTTTTCACTACAGTTTCCTCATCCCAAAAAATATTTAGGAATATAAGAGAATAAAACATGATAGCAAATAAACCAGGGACAGTTTTAGATGTTAACATTTTGAGGGGCAAACACCTGAAAAGCTCCTTGTCGACCAGGAGTCAGGAGGCTTTGGACCCAAGAAGGCCTGTTTGCTGGATCATGGGTCTTTCATGGTTGAAGCCTGAAGAGTGTTCCATGTGTAGAGCCAGGGCAGGAGTAGGTGGATATGCAAGAGTTCCATGAGTGGAGTAAGGAATTCCAGAAGCATGGATATGCTGTCCAGGTGTGTGGAGAGGTAAGAAATGGAAGAGAGAGGGGGCTGCAATTTTCCCTCCCCCCTCTGCTTAAGGTCCTATGTATAATATGTATCCATATTTATGGGGGTGTTTAACATAAAACATGGGTGTTTCTGCATCTTTGTGAACCTTTAGAGGAACATTACTGAGACAAAAAGTGAAAGTGAGAAAAATGCTTATTTATTAATTATTATCACTGGAGTGTAAATGAAATAATAAGTAACATAAAAGAAGTAAGAAATACTGATGTTTAACTGAGATAAATAAAACATGAAGTACTTATTAACCATAAATTCAAAAATGTACTATTGGTAAGCAAGCAACCTGTAGTTGAAACCAAACTAATGTGCAATGTAATGCGCTCCTGCATTGTAACAGTGTTAATGGCAATGTCTCTACTATATCAATAAGGGCTTAGCTCCTACTTTGCATTTCACCTCAAATAACTAAACTAATTACACCTAGAAATAAAACACTGACACATAGAGATCTGGGTTAAAGGCCAAGCCTGGCCGCGTTTATTTATTATTATAATTCAAATAAATAAATAACTTGTCAACAAGTAACATAGGTGGCGGCATACAAGGCTAACTAAACCCCATATGACCAGAGGTCATGACACCGTTTTTTTGAGCGTGGGCGTATCCTGCGGAATATCACCCCCTATCAGGTGGTACCAGGCGCCCTAGAGGATCTTCAGCTGGCAGGCCCGCGGGGCGGGGTACTCCCAGGGCACAGCCTGGGGCATCACCCCGCCCATTAGCCCGAATGTCACCCCTGCGGACCCCGTACTGAAATTTTGGGCCATGACCTCCCGTCATGAGGAGATATCGTTATGCTAGACTACTCCAATCAATAAGGTACCCGTGTACAAAGCCATACAGCAATATATCTCCAGGGGAGAGTCTTAAATATTAGCTAACGGGAAGGATTTACCCAAGATTAGGCCAACTAACCCTATCCCCACCTAACCCCAAAATCAGCAACCCTAGAGAAGCCATCACCCTCTATTATGCCACCACCTCTTAAACTAATGTTCAGCAGTGTGAACTCACTGATAACCTTCCCCTTCTTTTTTTTAAAGAGGGACGGGAGGGAGGGACAAGATTCTCCAAGGTCTCCAGGAAGAAGAAAGAGGCAGGACTGTGTTTTACACCCTTTAAGTAAGGTAAGCTTAGCTCCTCCTCACATGCAAAATAGTTGCAGCACATCCCTCCTCTCTCTAGGCTTACATAGCTGCAGAGGAGCATGCCCTTAAATCCGTTACTGGATACAGGCTCCCTGCACTCCCATAAGGGCTTAGCTCCTACTTTGCATTTCACCTAAAATAACTAAACTAATTACACCTAGAAATAAAACACTGACACATAGAGAGCTGGGTTAAAGGCCAAGCATGGCTGCGTTTATTTATTATTATAATTAAATAAATAAATAACTTGTCAACAAGTAACATAGGTGGCGGCATACGAGGCTAACTAAACCCCATATGACCAGAGGTCATTACCCCGGTTTTTTGAGCGTGGGTGTATCCTGCGGAATATCGCCCCCTATCAGGTGGTACCAGGCGCCCTAGAGGATCTTCAGCCGGCAGGCCCGTGGGGCGGGGTACTCCCAGGGCACGTCTTGGGCATCACCCGCCCATTAGCCCGACTGTCACCCCTGCAGACCCCGTACTGAAATTTTGGGCCATGACCTCCAGTCACAAGAGCATCCTCACCTAAGGAGAGCCACACTCTTGACGCCACCCTCCAATATGGGTAACTTTCTCAACTAAAATTTTTTTTTTAAATTTGGGAAGACAGGGCCATCTTAAGGTCCGTCAAAAAGATCTTTAGGCCCTCGTCCGATAGGTGAACCTCATCGGGTCTGAAAAGGTATCTTTTGTCTGCCGACAGCTCGTCACATCGAACTACAAATCCACCAGCGGCCAGCACTGCCCTACCCAGCTCTCTGTTTAGCTTTTTCCTGACTCGATACGCAGCCTTGGGGGATGGGAAGTTCCTCCACTGCAGTCTAGGTACGATGTTGGACCATCCCAACCGTAACCCCGGAAATGTAGCACACATCCACTGTAAGTCAGATCTCATTGCATTAATGAGATCTAACGCCAGGGCTGTCCCCATATCATTTCCCCCCACATGCAGGAGTATGATCTGGGGCTTTCCCCATCTGCACTGCTCCTCTTGAAGGAGATCAGGCACGTCGCTCCAACTCAGTCCTTTTCGACCAAGCCACCTCAGAGTCGCTTGAGAAACTGCAAAGCCCAATTGCTGCCCCTCTGGTGTGGAAAGGGATAGCCGCCCAATGGATGTAAGAATGGTCCACTATCCAAATTCTAGTGGGCCCTCTGCCAATACCTGCGAATAGATAACGAAGAAACATGTAAGGCCCCAGCCTCAACCTGACAAACCACTGCAACACCTGCGAAGCATGCCTATAGCGACTAGTCCTGAACTGGAGGCCTAACATAAGTCCTGAATCTTTGAGATTTCCAGCGACCTAACTGCTTAATCATCGCATCTGACCAACCTAACGCAGCTGCGCTAGTTGCCGCACCTATCCTAAAGGAATGGTGAGTCAAGCGGACCTCCCCCAGGCCTGCCCGCATCTTAACCCTACGCAGTATTTCTTCAAACTGGAACCTGGACAAATTTATCCCGTCCACATGCACCAGCAACTGGTCACTACCCTGAGGTCGGAGGGACAAATAATGCCTGGTACATTGAACCGGGCATACTTCCCTATCTGCTAAATGGTGGCAGCGCAATCCAGGCCCCCTTTCCAGCCTGGTCCGTCTTGGACCGTTGTATAAACAGCATCAGGGATGTATCTGCCATCCTCACATGACGCACATGCCGCATTTGAATCCCTGTGCCCCTGCTAGATTTGGAACTCGCTATCACTTCGCCTGGACGCAATGCCCCAAAGAATGCCAACACAAACGCGCACCTGAATAATGATTCCTCAAACCACGAGGAACACACCTCGCCAAGGGCATCCACTAAACTGTGCAAGCGACCCGGGGTTATCGGTTCCCTCGCATCCAGGCAGCCCTTTCCTGCCCTGCCCCAACCCTTCACTATCTGCCGAATCATGAATGCCGCTGTGTGGTTGGGAAAACCAAACAGCTTGTTGAAAAATGACAGGGCCGCCAGGCTGCTACTCAACGCCCCTTTCTGAATACCTTGTGCTTGCAATTCCATCAGCCATTCCAACAGGAGGCTCTGGGGGCTCGACCCCGGACACGACTCATGAGCCCTGCAAAAACACCCCAATCATTCCAGTACTGAGTGTACGCCCGCCAAGTCGAAGGGGCCACCGATGCCTGTACCATCGGAAGGATCAGATCCCAGTTTCTGCAATCTGCCATAAAACAGATGGACAAGGAATTCCATCAACGGAAGCCAAAGGCACCAATCTCCTAAACAGCCCCCACTGAAATCTGGAAAGTGCGTCAGCTATCACATTATTCACGTCTGGGATGTGCCTAGCCTCAAAATGTATATTAAGCTGCAGGCACCGTAGAACTAAGTGCCTCAGATATCTCACCACTACCGCTGAAGAGGCTGACAACCTCTTAACTGCAAAAACTACACTCAGGTTATCCGTCCAAAAGATGATTGACCTGTTCGCCATATTACGCCCCCACAGTTCAATGGAGACCACTATGGGAAAAAGTTCCAATTGGGTCAAGTTGCTTATCAGACCTGACTCTACCCAGCGGGCGGGCCACTGTTCGGCGCTCCACGCCCCCTCAAGATAGGCTCCATAACCGTGACTGCCCGCTGCATCTGTGAACAGATGCAACGACTGGCTCGCTACGGGGGGCTCCTGCCACAGGAGAGTACCATTAAAGTGTTGTAAAAACACCTACCATACTCTAAGATCCACTCTCATCTCATCCGAGACTAGGATCTTCCTTGACGCCTCGCTCCCACCCTTAAGCGGGACTTCCAACCGTCTATTAAAGACTTGCCCCATGGGAATCACCCTGCACATGAAATTTAAAAGTCCCAGCAAAGACTGTAAGTCTTTCACAGTCATCCCTCTCGCTGCAGCAGCCCTTCTGACCGCTCCCAGCAGACGGGAAATCTTGTCCTCAGGGAGACGACATAGCTTTTCCACAGTGTCAATCTCAATTCCCAAGAACGTGAGCCTAGTACAAGGCCCCTGGGACTTGTCTTCCGCCAACGGCACCCCAAATACCCCCATCAAGCACCTCATGACCGACATAAGACTATTGCATTCTTGGGATCCCGCCGGACCTATCAACAAGAAGTCGTCCAGGTAATGCGCCATCACCCCTCCTCCTGCTGCGGTCACTACCGCCCAATGCAAAAAAGAGCTAAAAGCCTCAAAGTATGCACATGAGACCAAACCACCCATAGGGAGGCACCTGTCGACGAAGTATTGCCCCTCAAATTTGCAACCCATCAGTCTGAATGAAGATGGGTGAATTGGAAGCAAACGAAAAGCAGACTCAATGTCCATCTTCGCCATGAGGGCACCCGGGCCCGCCTCCTTAACCAGTACCATGGCCTCGTCGAAAGACTGATACCTGACCAAGCTAATCTCAGGGGCTATCGCATCATCCACAGACCCTCCCTGCGGGTAGGACAGATGCTGAATGAGGTGAAATTTCCCTGGCTCCTTCTTAGGCACAACCCCCAAAGGGGATATCACCATAGAAGGGATTGGCAACTCCCTGAATGGGCCTGCAAATCTACCCAGGGACAGCTCCTTAGCCAGTTTCTCCCGTAAAACCTCAGAGTGCTCATATGCAGACTTAAGATTTCTATGAGTAGGTGACCCCACCACCTCCCTTTGAACTGGAATTCTAAACTCCTCTTGAATGCCCGTGCCCAACAGCTCCGCCGCCTCCCGATCCGAAAAGGCCGCGAGCCAGGTCTTAAGTGTGGTGAGCCTCAGTGGCGTTGGGGCCCTTGTTGCCAACAACACTTCATGGCTGTCCCCTGCCTGCTGCACCATCCCTCCTTCGCTGACATTCAATACCCGGGTGGGGACCTCCGCAGTATAGGCAAATGTGCTGAAAGAAGCAAGACGCCCCTTTGTCACATTGCTTCTCATTATATTTCCCGCACTCTCTGTCCCTTCGTTTAAGCGCCCCCACCTGCCTGGCCGCCCCAGGCCGCTGCTGGGGGATTGCTACCACGGTACGCTCGTGCCCGAGCAGAGACCACAGATCCAAATCCTTGGAACCGAAAGTCAGTACCGGATTGCCCACCATCTTGCGACGAAAGTCTGAATCATAAGTTCTCCACGCGCCGTCCCCAAAGTTGCGGTGCACCTGCTTTATAATATCCCAGTATTTAAAAAGGTCTGTCGCCATCTCTGGCCTCGCCTCATTGTGGCAGGTGGCAAACACACGAAAGCATCGCAGCCACTCTTCATAAGTGTCCGGACGCTTTACATTTTTGGGGCCTGTTCCATCCGCGCTCCTCTCCTTATCCCTATATGCCTCAGCCGACAGCTGAAAAATATTGACATATTTTCCCTCACAAATTTTCTCCACTGTCTTAGGCTTCAAGTGCCTGTGTAGAGAGTGAACAAAACACGGATAGGAATCTCCCTGCACCGCTGCCTTCCTAGCCGCCTGTGTCCCCAAATCACTAGCTACCTGCCTTGCCACACTCCCCTGCACATGGCCTACCGCTCCCTGAGAGGATAGCCCCAGTGGCTCTCTGCCTGCCAAAGGCGCCGGCGAGGGCGCCACTGGAGTGGTAGCAACTGGCATGATTGCACCTTGTACCACGGGGGCTCTAACTCCCCCACCCTGCCCCAGGAATGACACTACTCTACGCAGCATTCTATACATCTTCCTTTGCCCCTTATTAACCAGCCCTAATGCCCTACCAGCATCTGAGTCTGAATCTGAGCTGGAATCCCATACGGGGGCCTGTAAGGAAGAAAATGCAGTCAACTCACCAGCTCCTGTCGCTCCAGACCCTCCTCCTTGTCCTGATGTACCTGCCACCAGTGCTGGCGACGATCTAGGTTGGGAACCACTCGCTTCTTGAGCTGACACCACAGCTGACTGTGCCATGCTTATTCCTGATGGGCCTGCCTGTAGGGGAGACATAAAGGAGAGGGGAGTACCCTGTCCGTCCCTCACCCACATTCAAACTAACGTCCGGGGTGGAAGTCATACCCGGCCTACCTACTCTCTCAGGTACCAAGCCTCCCATTGTACCATTCCCCCATTCAGACACACACCCAGAGGAAACCTGCTCCACAACATGTGCAAGCGTAGCAACGCCAGCTCCTAATCCCTGACTGGAGGTCACCCGCCCACTGGCAGACACCCCTCCAACATCCATCACACTGTCCTCTGTCACATTCACTGCCCTTGTTGCGGGCCTTCGATACTGCAGTGCCCTGCTCTGCGCTGCACCTCTTAGACCTATAGACCTCCCAGACCCTCTTGGCATTAATTGAGTTGCTCCTTTGGCCACCCCTCTCTCCATACCTCTGGCTCTTACTGAGGGCCCAACCCCTGACCTCCCTCTCCATGCCGCCTGAGTCTGCCTGACAAATGATGCAGAGCGCTGCGCAGCGGAGCACACAGCCCCGGGTACCCCCCTCTCACCTGCCTGACTCGCCTTCTTCCTGGAGTCACCCCGGCGCCACCGAACCCGCCACTGCTACCGCTCCAATGCTCCGACCAGAAATTACGTCATCTCCGCCGCCCGTCGGAAGCCCAGAACCGGAAGTGACGTCAGCGGCCGTCGAGGAACTGAGGCCTAGCTGAGCATCCGGAGCCCAAACTACACCAGCGGGCGGGAGAGAGGCCAAGACTGGAGGAGGGGGAACTGCTGCCTGCCGCACACCTGCCGCGTCCGGGGGTAACAGGCCACTGAAGGCCCGAAACAACCCCACAACCGCCGCCGCCACCAATGGAGCCATCCCTGAGGCCATAAGGGCCTCACGTCCAGCCGCCAATGCCCCTTCCATGTTACCCTGCCCCCCTTGAGACTGCCCACCATCTGGGACCCCGGGTAGGGGGAGGGATTCAGTGACAGGCCCTGAAACCCCAGGTAGGGGGAGGGATCGAGTGACAGGCCCTGGCGGGGGGGGTAGGGGGGGAAGAAGAGGGAACCCCAGGCATAACAATAATCACTTATCTCTCCTCCTGCAGATGTCCCATGCTGCATCGTCAACTCCGCATCTCTGAACCGCTTCGGGGAAACCGGCTACCGTTTTCCACGCACCATCCTCACCAAC
>CAJPDP010044416.1:0-10282 GCA_905336975.1 Bombina variegata variegata
TTTTCCATATTTTACGCCCCTTTTATGGCTTCTTTTAAGAGGGTCATAGCATTTCACAAGGAATGTGAAAAGAAGAAATAAAATTGATTTGCTTAACAAAGGCTGAAGTTTTTCAGCGGAAATGCGTTGCAACACTCCATACCCGACAAATCTAACCACAGACGAAGTCAGCCGTAGAGCCGTCAACACAGCAATGGCAGGACACACCCCTCAAAGGAGATCCAATCACAGCCTTGTCCGGAGAATTCACGGATTTTGGGGTGAACAGCTGTTAGGACGCTGAGAAAGACGGACTGCTCCAGCATCGGCAAAATAAAACACGGAATTCACTTCAAAGACACTTATGGACCGACAAACAAGGTCTGAAAAATAAAGGTATATTAGGAACAAGTGCACTTGTTAGGACTGTCACATAATGATAAATATCAAATAACGGACAGGTGACTCATAAGAATAAGCACGGCCGGGTGTGTATGTGATATCATATTGTGGGAAACAGACAGCAAGTATTTAGCTGAAGTATTATGCCCAAATGACATTGTATATTGCTGATTCATGTTTGGATGTAACAAATTTCTAATTGAAACACTGTTTTGTGTCAATAGTGAGACTATACAGATATTTTTAAACATAACTATTAAGTTTAAAATGTGCCAGTAGTTAGACAGTGTATATTTTTTATACTATTAGTAATTTGATATAGAGCATACACCTGTGATATAAAAGAATACAGGAACGGGCTTTTATTTATAAGCTTAGATTCAGAAGGTTGGCCAACCATACGGATTATCTTGGGCTATATAATTATTTTAACTGTTTTTATTCTGGTATATAAGGCCTTTTTTCTACATGCTTTGGTCTCTGTAATTTTATAGAAATAGAATAAAATTTTCTTTTTTATTATCAAAAAATTATTCTTTCTGTGTTCTCTTTTTGTGGGTAAAAGCCGAATAGACGCTCATGGCTCTGCACCAAACCCCCCCTTTTAGGATAATTTTTTGGGAGTTTAGAGGAAGATCCCATAGATCCAAGAGCTTTTGTACCCTTGTAGCGCTGACTGTATAAATCCGTTTTTTGTGTATACATAAAGTACTCTATGGTAACACTACAGATTCAACTTATTTCTCTGCGGCTCATAAAACATACACAAGGATTGATTACATTTATGTTAGCCAGATTCTCCAACCAATACTACTATCTTCCACAATCCACACCTGCGTATGGTCCGACCACTCCATGATCTCCCTTTTATTAGATGGGATCCAAGATACCAGAAGAGAGAGATCATGGACATATGACCTTCAATATTTTAAACATCCCTCAGTCCAAGACCAGATTCTACAACATTTAAGAGAATATTGGAATATAAATATAGACACTACCTCAAACCCACTATTCACATGGGCCGCACATAAGGCATATCTTAGAGGTTTATTAATTCAAGGTAAAACCACACATATCAAAAGGTTAAAACAACAGACCACTGATCTCCATCTGGAGATAGCCACACTGGAGAAAACCCATAAATTGACTCAAAATAACACTACTCTACAAACTCTCCAGAGCAAAAGAACGACCCTAGTTAATTTATTAAATACTAATGCCATGAAAGCGATACACAAATTAAAAGTTCAATACTATATCTTTGCTAATAAACCAGACAAATTCCTAGCACATAAAATACGTGAGAGATTGAGAACATTAACTATTCCTTTCATCTATTAGACAGATGGAAATCTAACCTCTAACCCCCAAGAGATAGTGGATGAGTTTGTACTTTATTATGGAAAATTATATGACGGACATAAAACCAAACCATCACCAGGCTTAGACACAGCTACACATGAATTCCTCTCAGAAACCTAATTAACAACCATATCTGAGAAAGATCGAGAGACAGTCAACGCCCCTATTTCTGCTACAGAGATCACACAAGTCATTAAAGTCCTAAAAACTGGCAAAGCAGCAGGCCCAGATGGGTTGCCTGGGGACTATTAAAAAAAAATTTAAACGATTCTGCTACTCCATATTACCAAATTCTTTAATCATATTCTAGAGGGACGCGAAATCCCACCAGAGATACTTGGAGCCAAAATTGCAGTCAACCCTAAACTATGTACTAGCTATCCCCCAATCTCACTCATCAACCAAGATCTCAACATTTTCACCAAAATACTAGGGAATCATTTAAAAACAATACTACCAGCCCTTATACACCCAGATCAAGTGGGATTTATACAAAATAGAGAAGCCCCTGACAATATCAGACGGATGTTAAGCATAATAGACTTTCTTAATAGGGGGAAGACACCTTCTCTGTTTCTATGAAAATAAGGAAAATAGGGAACAAGTAATATCAATATATACCTCACAGAAAATACAATATTATTAGGGTAGTATATCCCCAATATTAATCTCAGATAAATCGTGAGGGGTGCTCTATGTCAAATATAACAAGAAAATGTAGAAGGAAACACAGCGGCACCTACAGAGCACTCAAATACCACATCCATCAATTAGTAAAGAGAAAAGGGGAAAGAACCTCTCAGGTTGCAATAAAACATAACATTTAATTGTATAAATTAAAAATAAAATAGTGTAGGTATGTGTGCAATAAGACCTAGATTAAAATACCTAAAGTAGTGATCCCCAGCAACCTGAAACAACACAATGAGAGTACAATAAGAACCAGTGAAATATCTCAAATATATATCTATTGAGGTGACCACAGAAGCCATGGGCCCAGATAGCCAGATGACAAGCAACACAAAATATTAAACTAAAGTTAGACCTTTGATAAAGTTGTCAGGCGAAATGCGCATCAGGCATTTCTCCTCCTGATTCCCTTCAGCCTTTTTGTTAATTTGAGAACTAATTTGTTGAAATATTGGCTCTTTTCATTGGTGACCACCCAGTTAATACCGGCTCTCACAAGCATACACTCTAGCTATCAGTAATTGCATGAAGATTAATTAATATTTTGTGTTGCTTGTCACCTGGCTATCTGGACCCATGGCTTCTGTGGTCACCTCAATATATTTATACCTGTGATATTTCACTGGTTCTCATTGTACTCTCATTGTGTTGTTTCAGGCTGCTGGAAATCACTACCTTAGGTATTTTAATCTAAGTCTTATTGCACACATACCTACACTATTTTATTTTTAATTTATACCATTAAATGTTATGTTTTATTGCAACCTGAGAGATTATTTTCCCTTTTCTCTTTACCAATTGATGGATGTGGTATTTGAGTGCTCTGTAGGTGCCGCAGTTTTTTTCTTCTCCATTTTCTTCTCTGCTTCTATCATTAGATGCGGAGAAGGAGTTTGACAGGATAGAATGGATATACATGCTAAAAGTTCTACATCAAATGGGTTTTGATGGTCCCTTCATTGTAGCAATATGGGCAATTTATTCCACACCAACAGCACAAGTAGTATCAGCAGGTTATAGATCTAACTATTTCCCATTTTAAACGGGACAAGACAGGGGTGCCCCCTCTCCCCCTTAATATTTGCCATCTGTATCGAACCTCTTGCAGTCAGAATTCGACTCTCAACAGACATTTCTGGAGCTAAAATCTCAAACTCCGACTATAAAGTAACATTATTTGCAGACAACATTCTTTTAACAGTCACCAAACCACTCATTCCCCCCCAAATTTATATAACATACTACATAAATTCTCACAGATATCAGGATATAAATTCAACCTAGACAAATGTGAAGCCTTGCCAATCGCCCTACCACCTCCCACTAAAAAGGCCATAGACTTTGAATTTACTTGGGCAAAAAAATATATCAAATACTTAGGAGTTCAGTTAACATCCCAATTTAATCAACTGTATAAACACAATTATATACCACGCTTCAAATCTATCAGACAGGATATACATAAATGGAAGAAATATACTTTTTCCTGGTATGGACGTCTTGCAGCGGTCAAAATGAATATCTTCCCCCTCCTACTGTACTTATTCACAGCTTTACCCCTAAAAATTCCAAATGCAGATCTCTCAACATTACAAGCTGAACTGGTAGCATATGTTAGAGGCAACAAAAAGTGAGAATATCGTCAATCACCCTAACGACACAAAAATATGGGGGAGTGGGTATCCCTAACCTACTTGATTATTATAAAGCCGCGAGAATCTCTCAAACAATGATACTGGGGAGACAACAGGAAGACATTCTCTGGCCTAAAGTGGAAGCGCAGGTTGAAGGGTTAACATACCCAGTTGACATAATCTGAAAAGACCGAATAGGTAAAACACACTCACATAAATCACCTATACACGACTCTACCATACAAACTAGGAAATGGATGATAAACCACACTACAATATTAAACTACTCCCTGAAGACACACACAACACTGTAGATAAATGGACTAACAAAGGCCTATATAGTGTGGCAGACATGTTACTTAAGAAACTTATGACATATACTCAGATCCAACTTAAACTGATATCTCTTAAGCTGCAATGGTTCCTATACCTCCAAATCTCCTCATCCATACAGAAATATTTAACTGGCACCACAAACCAACCTACCACAACACTAGAAAAAATGTATGCTTCAGAACACAGGCCAAAACATACAATATCAACCTTATACATCTCTCTACAAACAAACACTAGCAACACTAAAACCCCACTTATGCCTAAATGGGAAGATGATATAGGAACTACTTTTGAGAAACAAAAAATCAGCTCTATGGGCAGAGGTCTGTTGAGCGCGGACCTACATGAGAATTCTCTTAAAACGGCATTTAGATGGTACCTAACCCCAGTAATAATGTTGCACATGTCCCATGTAGGCTCCAACCTCTGCTATTTAGGCTGTGGAGAAGTGGGCACCTTTAAACACATGTGGTGGGAGTGTGGGGAAGTCAAAAAAAATTGGAGTTCTTTATCTTCTCTCATTAGCACTCTTCTGGAAGAAGAAATACACCTTACGATATCTCAAGCTCTACTGCACATACAAAACAGAAAATATAACTCAGCCATAAACACTTTCATCAGAATACTTTGTACAGTTACCAGAACTAGTATAGCACGATGCTGGTAGATAGGGGTACCCTTAGGGCTAGAAATAAAGAATAAAATACAGTTGATTTTTAGGATGTATGAGTCAGCGTCATGGATACTAGACACAAGAGATGCTTTTGAGAAGATCTGGTTTTATTGGGTCATCAATAACGAATTAATAGCATAACATTCAGAACCACAATTCAAAACAATACATTCAAATGAAACAACAAAGCCGGTTTGATAATATGGTCTAAGTTAGAGAGACAGGGGGTTTGTAAATTTCAATTTAAAACTATCGCACTCAACTAGAAGATGACATCAATATTATAGTTTATTGACAGTGCTTTCTTTTTAGCTTGTTTTTTCCTTTTTTTTTTCATAAATTTTGGTTATGTATACTTTTTTGCATCAATATTGCAGAATGTGAGATGATTTATTTGATCTTGATAAAGTCTAGTCACTAGATAAATAGCACAACTTGTATAGCATAGCTTTACCTACAGCATTCTCCAGGAATGGACATGAAACACTGGGATCAGATAATCTGATAATGTCACTGTACTCAAGAGACTTTGATCTGTTGCTATGAATGATCCACAGACTGTAACATAAATCCAGTTTTGGACTGAATCAAATGAAGGAGATATGTAAAATAACAAGCCATTTATTATGTTAGGTCATTACCTTGCTATTGATGATTTTGTTTGTTTATTTTTGTCTTTTCTTATCACTGTTTTTGCTTGTTCACAAATAGAAAACTCAATAATAAAAATCATTTAAACATAAATTTAAAGATACTTGGGGTTGTAAATGGCCTGAGGGTTTGTACACTTAAATTAAATATCTGTAATAAAAATGAAAAAAAATCAGTTTACCACCCATGTTAATTTAATCAAGATGCCTTCCCTTGCCTTGTATACTTTGGGGCTGATTTACCAAGCAGTCAATCGGCCCCAATGCATCTGTTTCCATGCAAGCCTTTAGGCTCGCTGGAAACAGGAGTTAAGAAGCAGCGGACTTAAGATCACTGCTCCTTAACTCGTCCGCTGCATCTGAGGCTGCGGACATCAATCCGCCCGATCGGATACGATCGGGTTGATTGATACCCCCTGCTAGCGGTCAATTGGCAGCAAATCTGCAGGGGGCAGCATTGAACAAGCAGTTCACCAGAACTGCTTGAGCAATGATAAATGCCGAAAGCGTATGCTGCCGACATTTATCAATGTCTGGCGCTACAGCGCTTGTCTTAGTGATAATATGCAAACAGTCTAGTAACGTTTCATTTTTAAACCTTTAAACAGCAAAGCAAGACACCAAACTTTAGTCTTAGTAAATTCCAACAAAAAAAATATTTAGAGGGAGTATTTTTTTTTTTACTAATATTTACTTGTATTGTTAGCAACTCGGAATTTGCCAAGTACTGGATTAACAGATTGTATCTGTACACTCTTTGGTTTCAATATCAACAATTTATAATATTTTGGCCTAGCATACATGTTACATGGTAAACCAAGCCAATATTTAGATCCTGCTTTGATAACTACTATTAAAGTGTGGTAAATGATTAGAAGAAAGTAATTTGATAATGATCTTGTTTCTCTCTGGCTGTTTACAGAAAATGCTTGCATTTTATTCGTTTTGGATAATATATTTATGCAATTGGACTGTAAAGTTACATGTACAGCTGGTGATGTGTTATGCACGTCAGACTGATCTGTCAATTGCTTTCTTTTCAAAATGTCATAGTAGTTCACACATTATATTGAATGTTTAAATGAGATTCTTACCCTTTCTTAAACACACATAATCTTGGATATGTCCTGTTGATAATTTAAGGTGTAAAATTCAATTTATCCTATAGTCATTTATAACTTATACAACATTATTGAAGACTTCTCTGAGCTGTTTTCGATTCTGCGTGATCAGAATAGTATGTTTTTGGCTGATTCTTGCTCTTGCAAACATGTTTTCTAGGGCAAGGCCGGATTGGCCTACTAGGTCACCAGGACACTGACCGGTGGGCCGCAGCAGCTAGGGCTGGCCAGCTACATTTTAATGGGTGTGCCTTATTGTGAAGCAATGCAGCTTTATTACCTCCTTTTCTCCTCTGAGCTATAAGTATGAAGGTTGCAAAGTATTTCCTTTTAAGTTTAATTTCCTAGACCATTTACCATTTAGTAGCCCTCCTTTGAATGGTTTCTAGTGTCTTCTCAAGTCACATTGTGAGTCAGAGTGACACTTGAGTGTGTTCTCCAGATCACATAGATAATGATTTCCACACTTTGATAGGGAGTAATGGGTGACCTTAGGTTGTATGGTGCCTTTAAAACAACAATCAAATTGCTTTATTAAAAACTATTTTAATTTAAATCTAAAAAAAGGGGGGTAATCCCCTTGTTTCTAGTCCAGTCCTGGTACTTGGCAATCACAATATATTCTCAAATTCAGTCCCATTTTAGGCTTTTCGAATTGGACATCTATAGGCACTTGTCCTCGAATGGGCATTTTTGACATTGTTACAACTATTTCACAGCTATTTGCAGTCTATTATCTTGCACATATGTTAAATGGCCACATTAGACAGGAGAGGTTTATTAACATACTGTATATGGTATTGATTCAGTAAAGCTGATACAATGGTCTTAGTGTTGATAAATAATACATGAATAATGTCAAATATAATTTAGATAAGAGTGATCATAAAACGGTTTCCATAGTTTAATGGAATTTAAGATGCTTAGTTTTAAAATAGCAAATTTTATTGACTGAGAATTTGAAAAATTTATAAATTGTGACAATGTATTCTAAAATAAAAATAAAGGGGCCCAAAGAGTTTAAATGGAGACCTCTTAAAGAGTTGCTGAATAAATTTACATTTCAACACATACTATGAGGAGACAAATGTAAAAGAAATATATCCACACCAGTGTGGCTTAATAAAAAATTGTTAGGATAAATAAGAAAGGTACATGGGGCATTTAAAGGAATAGAAAACTATTAGTTTCATTGATGTAATCAAAAGCACTAAGCAGTGGCTTATACTTAATAGAAACCATTGCAATATGTATTATTCCTCATTTTAAAGGGGTTTTACCTTTTATTTATTCTTTTTTAGCTTAATCTGTGCATGGTCCATTACTTCCTGTCACAGCCTCACAAGTGGGCTGTGGTCTTTACAGGTGGCAAAAGTAGGAGCTTCACCACTGTAAATGATTGCTAGGAAAATCATGAACTAGATTTCACTGCTACAGTCAGTTTCTTGCCCATGCTCAGTAGAGGACTTTTGCTGTAAAAATGATGTGACAGAATCAAAAAAGCAAAAACTAAAAATGTTCAAATACCACGTCTTCTGAAAGATAATTCAAAGTATGCACTACTACTGAAATGTATTTATTTTTTATGTTTTTGGGGGGTTTTTATTCTGAATTTCTGATTCATGCTACTATTATTTACAGTAATGGTCATTACTTTGAACAGCCTATAAGAAGAGGTGGTAAAAAATACTTATGTACAAATGCCACCTCCTCTTAACGGCAACTCATAGTATGTACTACTACTGAAAATAATTAGAATTATTATTTACAATGGTAGTCATTGCCTTAACAGAAGATGTTGTAAAGAACATGCATAAATAAAAATAGCAAAAAGTACTGCAAGAGTTGACTTCACAAAATACACGTGCATAAATACAAATATTAGTACAATATAAAATACAAATTAATATATAAATTTAGTAGTACCTGAAAATTGATAATGAGAGTCTGACTAAGGAACAGCAAGGGTCTCTATAGCAGAAGCTGATTTAGATCTTGCATGAGCTTGATGTCATAAATCACCTAGCAGACACCAGGAACAGGAAGTCAGTTTCTTGCCCATGCTCAGAGCAGGGCAGAATGCAACTTTTAATTAAGTTCTCAGCATGTCAACTCTCTTATCTCAATATCAGTGTGGTTACACCGAATTTCTAAGTGCTCATTTTTTTCACAATGTGTTACTTTTTATGTTTACTTTGATGTTACATATATTATTTTCTAAAGGAGCACTGTTTCATATTCCTTTAAATTGTTTAAGAAGCTCGGTCATAAGTGTGCACAGCAGATTTCATTAGGGTTTTTAAATGAAGAACTTAATTTAACTATAAAACTATATAATTATATAAACCCACCTTATTAATTGATAGGTTTAAGCTGTTGCTCCAATGCTGAGAAGAAGAAAAAAACTTGTGATTTGTGCTTGCTCCTGCAGGTTGAGGTGACCCCCTATAAAAGGAATTGACTAGACACAGTGGGTTGCTTTTAACGAATTGCAGAATGTATTATTTGAATGTAAACACAACCTCACATAATTTTTAAGAAAAAAGCATTAGAGGAACTCATAAACATGTGACCTGAGGTTTAGAAAATGTGTTTTAAAAACCGGTGAACACCGGAGGAATCAGGCTGTTGCTTTTTGTCTGTCATGCTGACCTAAATTCACTAATTTTGGCTACCTCTCTGAGATGTATATTAACCTTAGATCTTGAGGAAGTTTCCAGTGTTACCGGTAATGCTCATTTTCCTACTTGATGAAAATTGCCTGATACCTTACTTTGTATTCCAGCCCCACTGTGACTCAAGCCCTAAAATAAATGAGAGACTTTGATATATATCAGAGATAAATCACAACACATCTGTATTTCCTACATACAAACCCTATATCATCATATTGTGCAAACCAATAAACTTTCCCAGAGCTTGCAGTAAGCATTGTAGGGGTTAAATGTAAACTCCAATGCGCATGAGATAAAAAAGGAAATTTGGGGAAGCAATGAGCATATATAAGTAGTATTACATATGACACATAAAGGAAAATAAAAGCCATAGCATATATAAGCAATTAAGCACTGCCTTGCAAAAGAAATGTTTTAAATTTATTGTTGCCATTTTGTTAACACAGTTTACAAGGTTTTGAATAGTTTGTGTAAATTCATGTTCTTGGTCTAGTTTACTGTGACCAATTAGAGAGAGGTTTAAATGACATCGTGCTCTGAGCTAACCAATCACTGTGCATAATATTGCATGCTCATTTCACCATACTTAAAGGGCCATTATACACTAATTTTTTCTTTGCATAAATGTTTTGTAGATGATCTATTTATATAGCCCATAAAGTTGTTTTTTTTTAAAAATGTATAATTTTGCTTATTTTTAAAGAACATTGCTCTGATATTCAGACTCCTAACCAAGCCCCAAAGATTTATTTGAATA
>CAJPDP010044426.1:401-11454 GCA_905336975.1 Bombina variegata variegata
ACATTACAGTAAAAAATAATAATCTAATATTACAAAAAATAAAAAAAATCTAAGATTACAGAACGAAATTGTCCAAAATATTTTTTAAACCTTATCTAATAATTCTATAAAAACAAAAAAGCCACCCCAAAATAAAAACATCCCTAATTTAACACTAAACTACTACCAATAGCCCTTAAAAGGGCCTTTTGTAGGGCATTTCCCTAAATAAATCAGCTCATTTACATTAAAAATACAAATGAACCCCTAACAGTAAAACTACCCAACCTCCCAAAATAAAAAGACAACTCTAAAAAAATCTAATCTACCCATTGCCCTTAAAGGAACATTTGTATGGGCATTGCCCGTACAGGGGCAATCAGCTATTTTGCTGCCCATCCAACCCCTATTTACTGTAAGGGGTTAATTTGTAGTTTTTTATGTAAAAAGAGCTGATTTCTTCAGGGCAATTTTGTAATTTTAGATTTTTTTATTTTTTTAATATTAGATTTTTTATTTTAATTTAATCTTAGGGTTTATTATGTAATGTTATGATTTTTTATATTAATTTTAAGTTAGGATTTTTTTTATTTTGATAATTTTTTTATTTATTTTTTAAGAAGATAGTATTTTTTATTTTATGTAATTGGGCTTAATTTAGGGGGTATTAGGTTAGGGGGCTTAGTGATTAGATTAATACTTTGCATTGGGGGTGGCAGTTTAGGGGTTAATAAGTTAATTAGGTAGATTGTGTTGTGGGGGGATGGTGGTTTAGGGGTTAATAGGTTAATTAGGTAGATAGCGTTGTGGGGGTTGGCAATTTAGGGGTTAATAGTTTTAAAAGGTAGTTTGCTATGTGGGGGGTTGTCAGATTAGGGGTTAATAGTGTAATTAGATACTTTGCATTTTTGGTGGGTGGCAGATTAGGGGTTAATAACTTTATTAGGCACTTTGCTATGTGGGTGGGTGGCGGATTAGAGGTTAATAGTGTAATTAGATACTTTGCGATTTTGGTGTTGGAGGATTAGGGGTTAATACATTTATTAGTTATTGCGGTGGGTGGGGGGATGGTGGTTTAGAGGAACATATTGTGCATGCGTTAGGTGTTTGTTAAAACTTCCAGGGAGTTACAGTGCTCATATACTCACCTCAAGGCTTGCTGCGTCTGCCTATGTGTGGCGAGGTGAAAATGGAGTAAAGTCCTTGCGCTGAATATATGATACAGACTTGCAACGCTTGTTCTATGTTAGTTTATGGGAGTAAAAATAGCGGCCGACGGGTGAAATATACGTGCCGCATTTGTATGCGGCACCGTAGATGTGATCGCAACATGCGTCTAAAAATAGCCCACTCCGGCTTTTGTGGGCGACCATATATGTGATCGGGCCCATAGTTTTAAAGTCAGCTTCTGAGCAGCTATCCCCTGCAGAGCCCTAACGGCACATATCCGGTGAGCCAATGGCAGAAGGTATAGGTGTGCAGCCACCAATCACCAGATAGCTCTCAGTAGTGCATGTCAACTCTACAGTCTATCTAGGTATACTTTTCAACAAAGGATACCAAGATAAATATATAAATTTGCTAATAGTAAGTAAAAAATTAGTAAATTGAAACGACTCTTGAAATTTCATGCTCTATTTCAACCATGAAAGTTTAATTTATAGTACAAATATTTATCATGTATCTATCTTGAATATCTAAGACCTGCTGAATGATATGAATATCTATGAATATAAATAAATGGGATGGCATGCTGACCCTTTGTCTTAATATTAAAAGCAGTAGAACATATACATTTATAGTGTTTATCTAGATAGGTTGGTGGTGATCTATTATGCCAATGTATCCCCTGCATAAATGCAACTGAGGTTTTTTTCTTCTTCTAATATTTGCTTGAGTTTACATTTTACAAGGCTGTTAATTTAAACCTTACAGGTTATGAATGTAGAATAATAAATTGTCTGACATATTAAATAGGAACATGTGCCACTGAGTCCTAACTTTACATAAAGCTGTTGCATATAATAACATAGCATCCCAAACATATTACCTTGATAAAAAAGGGTGTTGTAATGAGAATCACATTAAATAAAAGTAAAATGAAAAAACAAACAAACAGATAAACACATATGTAAAGCATTTTGGCAGTGCCCCTGCGAGGATTGCTTAAAACATGCAAACATACTACCAACAGACTGAGTTTAGGCCAAGACAGGACAGGAGAGTCTTATACAATAGGTTCACTAAAAATGTACACAGAAATGTTAATAGGAGATAAATTGTTACTGCTTTAGAGCAGTTTATAGTTGTAATATCTGCTATTTCCCATGGTTAAATAACAGTCTTTGACAAGAAAAACCAAACAAAACAAACAAGTCTTCTAACTTGGATACTGGAAATTTTAGCAGTATGAAGGTAATATAGATTTCTCTTTTTTTTCTTCTCTCTAGTGAGTTATCTGGCTTAGAATGGATAGTGTGGGTTTTTGTTGTTTAAGCCTTTTGTTTTAATACTTGAAACACATGTATCAAACGTTTGCTAATTTTGTAAGACTAGAAAAGTAAACACTTTTTTTAATTAACTTAAAGTGACACTAAAGTAAAAAATAAATAAAAAAAATCATGTCCTCTAATTTATTCCTGCTATCAAATGTGCTTCATTCTGCTGATATCCTTTATTGAAGAATACACCTAGGTATGCTCACAGCAGCTAAGAGGTGTACCTACTGGAGTCTATTATTTATTTTACATATTTTTTTTTTTACAAATATATACTGTACTTTACCTTTATTTTCTTATTTGAAATAGCTGATTTTGCCCATTATTTCCCCTCCTATACAAAACATTTATGAACTTAAAGGGATATGAAACTCAAAAAAATTATTTCACGATTGAGATAAAACATACATAATATATTAATTTTGATTTGTTCTTTTGGTATCCTTTATTTAAAAGCATTCCTAGGTAGGCCTAGGAACAGGGAGCTAGTTGCTGATTGGTGGCCAGTGGCGGTTCTAGACTTTGAGAAGCCTTAGGTGAAACTTAAACATGAGGCCCCACTGACGCCAATAATGAAAAAAAAATGCAAGCGATAGAAATTAACTGTATAAATTGCATATTTTATGACAAGCCTTTAATTCTATGAAATTAGAATTCACAGTTTCTAGAATTTTATTTATCTCATAACCAATTATGATATAGATAAAATGTGTGCATCTGCACGTGTGTAAATATAAAATAAATCTGTCAACAAAGGTTTTAAAGAAAAATAAATCAATCAGTTTACAACATATTATGCCCTCCAGTCCCCCTGTAATAAATGATGCCCCCCCCCCCGCACAGGTATAATACATTATGCCCCCCCAGACCCCTTCAATAAATTATGTCCCCCAGCAATACTTTATGCCCCCACAGCCCCCTTCAATACATTATGCCCCCCAGCCCCCCCTGTAATAAATTATACCCCCAGCCCCCCTGTAATAAATGATGCCCCCAGCCCCCTGTATTAAATTATACCCCCAGCCCACTGTAATAAATTATACCCCCAGCCCCCTGTAATAAATCATACCCCCAGCCCCCTGTAATAAATCATACCCCCAGCCCCTTGTAAGAAATTATGCCCCCAGCCCCTTGTAAGAAATTATGCCCCCAGGCACCCTGTACGAAATTATGCCCCCAACCCCCTTCAAAAAATTATGCCCCCAGCACCAGTGTAAGAAATTATTCCCCCAGCCCACCAGCAATAAAATTATTTAAAGTGAATCTCAAGTTTTATGAATCAGTGCCCGATTTAAAAAACGCTATTAAAAACAGGGGCACTTTCATTCATCAAACTTTACATTTCACTCGTTTGGTTAAAATACTTACCTTTTAATCTTAAAAGCCGCTCCAGCGCTTCCCCCGCCCGTCGCAAGCCTTTTCATATGTCAAAAATGACGAATCCGGCTTCCTCCAATCATGGCGTTGCCTCAGGCAATGATTCCCCTGGGGGGGAAGTCGTGATTGGAGGATGCCGTATTCATCATTGTTGACCTATGAAGTGACGAGCGGCAGGAGGGGGAATAGCTGGAGCAGCTTTCAAGAATAAAAGGTAAGTATTTTAACAAAACGAGTGAAATGTAAAGTTTGATGAATGAAAGTGCCCCTGTTTTTAATAGGGTTTTAAAAACCGGGCACTTATTCATCAAACTTGATATTCACTTTAACGGTGTATGCGCACAGCACCGTTTAGGTCCCCTGTCACATCAAACAACACAAATTAAAGCATTAGGCAAATTAGGAGGCCGCAAAGCCCCTGTGAGCGTGAGGACCCTGTGAGCGCGAGGCCTTAGGTGACCGCCTAATTTGCTTAATTAGAGAGCCGCCACTGTTGGTGACTGCACATATATGCCTCTTATCATTCTTTTGCTAATGTGTTCAGCTAGCTCCCAGTAGTGCATTGCTGCTTTTTCAATAATGGGTATTAAGTTAATAATGCAAAATTGATAATAGAAGTGAATTGAAAATGTGTATTTGTATGCTCTATCTGAATCATGAGATAAAATAATGCTCCCAGTGAGGTACTAAAATGTTCATTTTCCATTGTTCTCTCTATGTACTGGTGTTTAAGTAAATAAAATAAGGAAGACTTTGTATATATAACTAGACATATGCTCTAACGAGGTCTGCTCTCAAACAAGCTCAAACTATCTTGGGATACTAGATAAATCTTTAATATTTTTTGCTAAGAAATATATTTTTCAAAATCACCTTAAATACTTGCATACTTGGTGGTTCAATCATAATGAAACACTATTTAGTTTTCTTTCCATAAGCGTCCATAACATGTGGGATATACTTCCTGCCACCAGGAGGAGGTCAAGAACCCTGACAAGAGCTTTTAATCCCTCCCACCTCATCTCCCCACTCAGTTAGTTCTTGGTCTCTGAGGAAAGAGGTTGAGAGAGGTGCTCTGCAAGCAAGATTTTATTATTTTCCATCCAATCATTCTTTGGAAGCTCAGACCTGACTTGAGAACCAGTAATCCTCCTTTATCTTCACTCAGGGACAAATTTAAAATAATCTCTCCAGGGGTGAAGGAATACCTCTGTTATGGCACTTAAGTACCCTAACGGGTAATTTTCTCTGCCATAACTGCCCTATATCCTTACTTAGCAAATTATTTTTCCAGACAGCTCCTCAGCTTAGACCTGCAGTAGTGATTACCTGCCTGGCCACAGCGACATCCTTCTGGTGTGATTCTCTTTCTCAGATGGTTTCTAATTAATCTTCTGAGGATATTCACAATTGCATTAAGGTCCTTAAAATGGCTAATGATTTAATTTGTGATGCAGTATATGACATAATTAAAAATTGAAATCAAGAAAAATGTCCATTGTAGTTTTATTAAGAAGAGCCTTATGGCTTAAATCTTGTAAGCTGATATGGTCTCGAAGAATAGACTGCTGTAGGTTCTTTTCAAAGGGAAGATGCTTTTTGGATTTAATCTATTATCAAGACGGTCACTGGGGGAAACTGGGGGTTTATATTTTCTACCTCATGACAAGAAGTCTAAGGGGAAGTACAAGCAAACAAATAGTTTTAGTTCCATTCACTCCTCTAGAAATCATATGCCCCACTTTGAGTCTGATTCCTTCATACCATCCTGGAAGAACAAGCAGACCAAAAAGTCCAATTCCAATCAGAAATCTGTATGAAGGGACGCTCCCCTGTCCAGAAGATCTTTTGGTAGGGGGCTTATTAATTTGGTTTCAGAAGGCCTGGTCTTGCTCAGTTCAGGATCCCAGGGTTCTCAATATCATATCCCAGAGTTATTGCATAGGCTTTCGCACCAGACCTCCATGGGAACGGTTTCATCTGTCTCACATTACAAGAGATCCTGTAAAGACGTCTGCTTATATAGATCATAATCTATCCGTCAATTTGTTTTTGGCAGTTTTTTTGTCTGAAAAGGCCACTTTTCATTTCAGTGAGATCAGAATATAATTTTTTTTAATCTTTTTTTCAGCTCACTGAAAGAAGCCGCATTTTTAACATGGAGCCAAAATTTTCTCGGTGATCACAATCTAATTTCTTAATACTTTTTAACAGGTTTTTTAAAAGACCATTTTACACTTTGAATTTGACACTTAAAGACACTTAATAAAGTCACGAACTGGCCTTTTTCGACATCTTTGCAAGTATCCCTATTTCTAATAATTCTATTATGTTGCACAAGTGCAAGATACGCTGAAATGGTCACTGGTGACATTTTAGAGGCATATTAAAGTATTGTATAGTCTGTCTGCAGTGGACACGGCACACATTTACATATTTGTTACAATTTACAAACAACAAACTAGGAGTCCAAAACAGGGAAAACAAATGCCAGGGTATGATAGTCTCAATACACAAGCAACTGAACACTGAAAAACTAATGGAATATAAAGGTTACTGCAATTAAGGCTGATGCTTTGAACCAGCAGGAATACCACAAACCCCTATTATGACCACCTGTATATGTATCAAGTTTATGATATCCTGTACAGCTAAGGGGATCATCAGTACAGGAGTCTTCATTACTAAACTCAAATGGGGCCGTGCCTTCCAGACTGGGCTGTGAAATGGGATTGTGCTTTTGAGACTGCGATTTTAGAAGAACTTCTTGATAGGCTTTCAAATGGGATGGCACCTTTGTGACTGCTAAGGCAAAAACACGCACAACAGTACAGTTTACAGTTTTACCAGCTACATTATTGAAATTCTGGTATTGAAGGCACAATCCTGTTTGAAATCCCAGTCACAAAAGATGCAGTTTCTTTTGAAAACCCTGTCATGAATGGGGAGTTACTTTAAAAATCACAGTTACAAAGGCACACTCCTGTCTGCACAACATTGTTTTGTGGCTACAATATTGCAATGGAGTGGTTTACAATGTGAGAACTGCTAAAATCCTGTTTTAGAAGATGAGATGAGAAGTTGTGGCCACTTCATTCTAATAGAAACTCATAGAGTTCTTCTTGATTTCTTTAAAAATCAATGATTGTAAATATTTAAAACATTAATAGTTTTAAAGTATGTAAAGTGTTAATATAATCATTGAGCAAACATTCCAAATATGCCCATCATGCCTATATACAAATAGCATTCATATTATTTACCAGTGATATGGATTAATTGGGATTACAATAGGTTAATCTCATACATGTAAATTCAATTTTCCCTTACACACTGACCAAATGGGTTCATTTTAAAGAACTGTACTGTAGCTTTTATCGTCCAAATTCATTTTTGATTGTGATCACCCGAGAAAACATATTTCCCATATCTGCCAAAACTGAAATCCAGTTATCTGGAGCTGATATTCAGATTGTGTTTGTCCCCTAGATTCCTAATCCCACTGACCAGGAATATAGAAATGTTTATAACAAGAAATCAGCAATCAATAAAACCGAGTAAGAAACAGAAAAGTCTAGATGAATATAAACATTTGTATCTCAATTGCTGTTACAGTAGACATCTGGTTTTGAGACCTTGCCCAAAAAAGGGCTATGCTGTTGTTAATTAATATAACATGGATTTACTCAAGAACTATATTCCCAAACAGAAACTTTTAAACTAGCACACAGAAACAGAAGCTGTTTACACACAGGTTACTTCATTTAACATTTTGCTTCAATCATAACATTATTTTTTTGAAAAAAATAAAATAATAAATACATTTTATTTTCTCAATTGGGGCAATTTTCCTCCTTTTGAACTATGTTTTCATAATGGCAACATTTTCTGTACAGGCAGCTTGTCAGAAATTAAGACAGAACACTGTTCAAGACTGAATGTTTCATGACAAATTGCCAGATAGCTGTAGCTTGACAGATGTCAACTTTATAACCATTATGCAGTACTGATTATCTTGAACTAGGCTCGCATGGGAATAGGGCAATGCTTTGGATGCTTAAGATTTGAGTAATATATTGTACGTCTTTCGTTTCTGGCCATATCAATTTTTCTGAAAAATTTTACATTTGGATAGCTGTGTTCACTTTCTCTAAGACTCTGAAAAGTAAGAGTATTTATAAAGAAGGGTATATTTTGTGTCCCTGAGCATGAACGTACAGTCATAATTTCCTGCCTGCATATTGAATATCTTATGATAACCATTAAAATGTCCCTCACAATAATATATTAAAGGGATAAAAAAGAGGCATATGCATATATCCTGTGAGGGCCTGTGCACCAGTATTTAAACACTATGGGGCCGATTTATCATCGGTCTGTCCGACATAATCCGCTCAGCGGATCATGTCCGACAGACAACGATGAATGCTGACAGCATATGCTGTCTTCATTTAACATTACACAAGCAGTTCACCCCCCTGCAGGGGATGTCAATCAACCCGATCGTATAGGATTGGGCGGATTGCAGACCGCAGCCTTAGAGGCAGTGGATCAGTTATGCAGCAGCGGTCTTTAGACCGCTGCTTCATAACTGCTGTTTCCCAGCGAGCCTGAAGGCTCGCGCGGAAACAGGAGCATCAAGCTCCATTTGGAGCTTGATAATTCGGCCCCTATGCATGCTCGTAGAGGTGCCTGTGATGTGTATTGCTTCTGAGGGCATAATTTGTGGGATACAAGCTACTGCTTACTCTCTGAGAAGGTGTGGTGTTTAAATACTGGTGCACGGGCCCTCACAGGATATGTGCATATGCTTCAGAAAAAAAATAATAACTTTTATTAGAAGCTTTTTTGCTAAAAGAAGTATATAGCAAAAATGCCCCTATTTCAAATTGAAATGCACTTTTTCTCATTTCATTTTTGACCTTTGTATCCCTTTAATGAAGTCTTAAAATGTATAATTTTGTACAGAATTTATATGGTAGGGAGAACTCTCACACAGACCCCCATGATAAAAGCATTCTGATAATAGTGATATTTTAGAAAGAGATCCATAATGCAATTGAGGTTGGCTATGAAATGTTAGGGCTGAAATCAGTGTTTGAAGGAAATCTTTCCAAGAGGCATTTTACTACACTTCTCTGTGGGAGGCAATGCATCTCTGACACTGGCAGAATTTTCTTTTTATTAAAGAAACACAGGTACAGTTAAACAACCGCATGCATATACGTATTAAGATTGTAAACGGGTCACAATGTGTAGTTGAAATAAACATTACAGATAACCATAACCACAATGCATTTATTACCGCGGGCATCATAGTGTCTTTTTGTTGGCAAACATTATGGTCTTTTGATAGTGCTCAAAATAGGGAAGTCCGTAGAAGATAAACTTTGTCGATGCAGTCAGATAACAGTTCCTGTATAACCGTGCTCCTTATTTTTGTATAATACAATAAACAAAACATCATAACCAAAGAAAAATATATAAACTAAACATATCCCCAATTGATCCAGAGATTTCAGTCGTGTGCCATCCCCATTATTTATATAGGAAAAAGAGACAATATTTGTGTTGTTCAGTATTGTAAGGTTAACAAACCTATGCATATGATTAAACCATGAGCCTACCGAGGGTTAATTGGTATTAGCACTCCTGAAGAGGAGTATCCGATGCTGTTAATTAATTATATTGTTCGAAAGTTTAACTTTAATAAACAATGTTCTAGCGGTTTTAGCGATTCACTAAGGAGATATAAATGTGTATGTTATGTGGGAGCCCAATTGATTGAGAATGAATCCACATGGGTTAGTGGTGAAATGGACGCCTGCTAAAACCTGTGATCTCTCCTGATATGTCTAAAAGTAATATTGGCAATGCACAAGCCACTAGCCCGAGTATGTGTTTTTTTTTGTTTGTTTTTTTAAATGAATGATGCTAAATTACCATGGATGTAAGATGTAGCTCTCCTGAGGGTAAATTCTATTGCCAGTGGCTTATAGCGCGTATAAGAGGTCACATTATTGGGGATAGCCAGGGCAGCTATGAATTGACCATCTTACATTTTTTTAAAAATTTAACAGGGCACAGGGACTCACTGAGAACAACCAGCCATTTCCACCTAGTTCTCAGGAGTACAGAGTGATTGACTGATAGGGAGCTAAAAAGTAATAAATGGTAAAACAACTTAAATCAAACATATGTATAACAACAACGCATACACACAACCTAACCAGGTTTGAAACAAGTTAATGTGTCTGCTGACTAACAGGTATACATATTGGATGCATGAAGATATACAAAGATTCTGGGTATTTTACAATTATATATAGCCTATTCGATACACAGTCAGCTGATACATAGGGCTGTAGCAATAAACAGACTACCCGACCCCAACGCAGGGTGGGGCATGGCATCTATGCCTCAGGAGAATGCAGTTTTTTTGAGGATGAAGAAGAAGCTGCATCGCATCAAGATTTAGATACAGCCGTGCAACTAAAGAGCAGCTGTCACCTCTCGAGTCCAACTTCAGGGCTTGCAGAGAAGTAGTATCCTGCAACGTGTCAAATACTGCTGCAGCTTGTCCACTTCGCTGTGCAGCATGGATCACAACGTCACCGTGAGCATAAGAGAAGGATCAAAAATGATTTGGGACATAGACTGTGGAGCCGTTAGCACCCACATTTTTACTGAATGCCAGGTATCTGGTGTTTTTCTGAAAGAGCAAGTTTGGGGTAAGTCAGTATATGGAAGACACTCAGGTTGTTTGTTATCTCCTCTTCCAACCTGACTAGGTGATTCAGTTGGGGTAGAAGGATAGGGGAGTGTGGCTCCTCCACCCGTGCTATAATGCCGGTGTCCAAAGTGCCTGCTTTCAGATTAGTTTGTGAGATCTGCTGAGGTTCAATGAGACAGAGAGGAGGTGTTGGAATGTGTTTGGGTGCGCAAAGCTCTCGCACTTCACGGAGAAGTTCCCCCATAGCTGATGTTAGGGAGTCCAATAGGGGCGCAAAGACATCGATGAGGGCTTCAGTAATGTGCGCCATCCTGTTTATTGAGATGAGCACGTCTGCAGGCCCAAAGGGAAATTTTTAACTTCTTAATGCCTTCCCGGAGGCCAGGAGTTGTAATTTCCTGATCCTGTAGTTTTCCCGGGCACACTTATTGCCAAGGGAGGTATGGATGGCTGGAGATTCTGCCAC
>CAJPDP010044444.1:0-10321 GCA_905336975.1 Bombina variegata variegata
CCAAACTAATACATGTACATGAACTGCCTGACTCACTGCTGCAAATACAACCGATGTAACAAGCTACCCCAACCTTATGTCTCTGCACCCTAAACCTATAGACTGTGAGCTCTCCGGAGCAGGGCCCTTTTCCTCCTGTACTAGATTTGTTTCGTTATGTTATGTTTTGTATTTTATCACAAATCTTTGTCATTGTATACCCCTATCACTGTACCCATCCCTACGGAATTTGGCGGCGCTATACAAATAAATGATAATAATAATAATAATACTGATTAGTTCATACCTCTATAAGCTAACTGTGACGTTGCTGTGCAATTTGCACCGGTAACGTAAATATAATTAAAGACCACAGTTTTTGACACTAATCTAAGGAGACTTAACCTATGTAATATTTGCAAGGCTATTTGAACGTTCACAAGTTCCACATAAATATTGTCAAATTAGTTGGGCACATATTTTAAGAGGTGCTTTCAATATTACTTTGGGATACTATAACAAATACACAGAATTTTATATTAGCTGATTGAGTCTTATGGTACATTTAAACCTTTGGCGATCCCAATAAGATCACTTTATTTAAGAAAGGGTCACACTGACTAAATTGTAAGACACTCTATATAGTACACAAGTTTAAGCATAAACACACTTCTGCCTGTACTGTGATCTAATTATATGTAGTTAAGAAGGTGTCTAAAAATTGCCGGAGTTCTAAAGCATTAATAGGAAACCTCGCCTCCCAAGGAGACCAGACCCCTTGCACTCTCTGAGACCCACAGACAGCCCCCCCTATCCTGAAAGACATACAGATCAAGTAGAATGAACAAAAGAAGCCCCCTGGGTAATAAGCTGATTATTTAGCCACAAAGATGGAGACTGGCTTGTTCTGAAAACTACATGAACCCTTTGACATAGCAGAGTATGATCCCTGTACCACTGCCAAAGCATACAAAGCTGAAAGGGCCTCATGAGGAAGTGAACAAACAGAATAGCATCCAAAGCATGAGACCTAACTCCTCCATGCAAAAAGCAACTTAGGAAAAAGAAAGAGACTGAAGGTTTAGAAGGCGAACACTAGCTTCATCCTCCTTATATCTGTCAAGAAAATACTCATAAAAACTGAATCTATATAAACCCCCAGAAAAAACAATCATAGTATGAGGAAACAGCAAACTCTTTGGAAAAAATATTTTCCAACCATGTTGTTAAAGAAACAACAACAGTCTACTGGTGTGAGATTATGCTAAATGAAAAGATGAAGCTTGAACCAAAATATTGTTCAGATAAGGAAACACTGCAATACCCTGAGTTCTGACCATAGACAAAAAAGGGTACCCAGGACCTTGGGAAATATTCTGGGAGCTGTACCCAAACCAAACACTAGAGCAACAAACTGAAAATGCTACTCCAGAAAGGCAAACGTAAGAAACTGATGATGTTCCTTGAGAATAGGAACATGAAGATAAGCATCCGTTAAAAAAGTTGTGGACATAAACTGACCTTGCAAAACAAAAGGTAGGGATAATCTCCATTTTGAAAGGAGGAATTTGAGAATTTGTTCAGAGCCTTAAGATCCAGAACTGGTCTGAAAGTTCTCTCTTTTTGGAACAATGAAGAAGTTAGAATAAAACCCCATTACCCGTTCAAACAAAGGAACAGGAATAATTACTCCCATAGATTTTAGATCCAAAACTGACTAAAAACCACCTGAGTCTTCACATGATTTGGACAGAAAAAACATTCCTGTGGCAGACCTCATTCTGAGACCTATTTGATAACCTTCGAAGCCTATATTTAGCTTACTGAAAGAATATTAACCTGCCCCTACCAGAGCCTCTGCATCAGGGGCTGCACTTTCACGCAGACAGGACAAGGGAGTAGATTTATTGGACTGCTTAGACTTGTTCCAATTAGAACTTGGCTTTTATAGGGAACCAAAGGAACCTTGCTTCTAGGTGGAGGAATCGTATTTCTGTGCCCTGTTGTGACAAAAGGGACAAAAACTATTAGGAGTTTTAAATTTACCCTTTTACCTCCCATCACAGTAGAGATAATAGAATCCAAACTAGAACCAAATAACATCTTTCCCTAAAAAGAAAGAGATAAAAGCCTGGACTTAGAAACCATATCAGCAGACCAGGGGTAGATTTATTACAGGTCAAGTGGACATGATTTGCTGTAGCGAATCATATCCGCTCGACCTCACTAAATGCTGACAGGAACATAGCACAAGCTTTTCTTGTTAAATTCTTGTGCAATGCCACCCCTGCACACTCGCAGCCAATCAGCCTCTAACAGGGGGTGTCAATCATTCCGATCGGATCGGAATGATTTCAGTGCGCCACCTAAAAGGTGGTGAAGTTAAGGAGCTGCGGTCTTACAACCGCTGCTTCTTAACTTCTCTTTCTGGCGGACCAGAAACAATAGGCATTCTGCTACTTGTGCTGCTTGTTTAATCTACCCCCAAGACTTTAACCATAAAGCCCTTCTAGAAAGTAATGCCAAAGACATAATTTAGCATAAAACTTAATAACAACAAAAATAGCATACAAAATTAAAGCATTTGCACATTCAAGCAACTCTGAAAGGTTTCAAAAATCTTCACTAGCAGAATTCACAGAAACTTCCAAGAAATATTATTTAATCAAAAGAAAGAAGCAGCAGCTAAATCAGTAATAGAAACTGCTGATCTAAAAAAAATCTGCTTGCTTAAAAACCCTCCTATAGAAGGATTCTAACTTCCTTTTAAAAGAAGAACTATCTTCCAAAGGAATAGTGGTATGTTTAGCCAGAGTAGAAATAGCCCCATCCACTTTGGCAATATTTTCCCAAAATTCGACGTTGAAGGCTGGAAAGAAAACATTTGCTTAAACCTTGCAGAAGGATTAAAAGGAATACCTGATTTAGCATAATCTCTGGAAATTATCCTCAGAGAGAGAGGAAATACATCTGTATAAGTATAAACACAAAATTTAAACGGTTAACTTAACCTCTAAACTAAATAATAAAGTAGATATTTCAGATTCATGTTTAGAGATAGACCCCTGATCATTAGAACAAAACCTCTCCCTATGAGGACAAAGCAGCTTCATGACTAGAAATATTAACCTCAGCATACTTAGAGCTACTAGAAGGTAAATTCTTACCTGACCTTTAACACTTTTTGCCACCGACAGTTCAGACACAGTAGACTGTATAAAATCCTTGACTCCAGGAATCAGTAGGATTCTCCTGTAAGAAACAAACCGAAGGAGCAGTAACACCTTGAAGCAAGAGCAACATAAGATAGGTTGGAATGCATTCAAATATTATATAATATTGCATAAGTTAGCCAGAGATAAAACATCAACTTGTTTACAATACAAACATTTAACACTGGTACAAGGAAAGTGTTCAGAAAGCTCCATTACTGCAGGGAACTTATACAGAAGTTAAGTGCAGAAAAAAACAAGCACACAGCTAAATGGTAATATTACCATTAAAAAAAGCTTTAAAGAAAGCAGAGATGTGGTAGCACACAAGACACCTGCAATCTAAATAACATACTTATGAGAGTAGGCGCAAGTCAATCTGGCATTATAAAAAAAAGAAATAAGCATGCCAAAACTTATGCCATCACGCCAACACACGCAGGCCTGAAAGCCGACGTGAGTTAAAAAAAGTACGGACACAAAAAAATCTAGTGTGCGTTTAAAAATATACACACGCAAGACTTCCTGTGGGTGGATCTAAAGTGTGTTGGTGTTCAGAGTGAGCTCCGTGCACATCGAACTGCTGGAAATTGAATTAAAACTGCCACACTAGTCTTCAAACCTTTCCTTCGCATCAGTCTACAGCCTGGAAGTATCGCATACCGGCGATACTGGAGTTTGAGAGGTCTAACAGCTGTAACCTCACCACCGGAACGAGACAAGCTAAAAAAAACAAAACACCGGCAGCCTTCTTGCTGGTTACCGTGACACCTATAGACTCACGGTGAGCCCATACCACCTTCACCCGCTCCTACTGGGCTTGAAAATGACACCGGATGGTGGACTGCACTTCATGAAAGGGGTAGGTGGTGTCAGTATGTCCACTTGCTGACGGCATCCTCAATGAGCATAACGGAGCTTAGAAAACCCCTGAGTGATGCACTTACTATCTCACTGCATAGTTTATGCAGTCTCTGGGACATTATCTATGAACAACACGGGGTATAGCTAGAACGCCTAAATCTCAGAGCAGATACATTGGCTGTGATAGAGAGCTGTTACACTTGTGCTGAAAGAGCCTCTTGAAGGGGTCAAAACACACGCATTACAAAAAGGAAAAGAAAAGAGAGACATCAATAACTAAATAAGCAAATAAAAGAAGGGGTGTTTTCTCACATAGCCCACAACAAGGAGTTGCTTAACTGCGTTATTTGCAGGAACCTCAACCTATCTAGTGTATAGTCTCAAGAGTCACACACCCCACGCAATTCTTTAACTTTTTGACCACTAATGCTGGCCATTGTTGACAATGTGAACAGGCCATAGGGCTGTATGGACAAATATCTAACCTTTAAAAAGATGTCCAATAGAAGCAAAGCTCAACAGGAAAAAAAGGCAAAACTGCCTCCTGATCCACTACAAACTTCTTCACCCACAAAAACTGCAACTCCCCAAGCGGACAGTGGGCCTCCAGCTGGAGAACAACAACTTAACTCTCTGCTCTTATCTAAATTAGATAATTTACAGAAGGGCATGAAAACCTTAACAACAGATGTGAAACAATTTAATTCAAGACTAGTGAGTGTTGAATAACGGATATCTGACCTGGAAGATGGCCATATCTCTTCAGTGAATCAGATCAAAGATTTGATACAGCAAAACCTATACCTACACCAAAAGGTTGACGATCTAGAAAACCATTCCAGTAGGAACAATATCAGATTAGTATGACTTCCAGAGTCAATTCGTCCTTCAGAGTTGCTCTAACTTTCTGAACATTCATTACCCAACTTGCTAAATGTCCCTGCAGAACATATACCACTGAAAGTGGAGAGAGCACATCGGATTGGTGGTGACAGACCAGCGACTGCAGGGAAAGAATCTCTGCCTAGAGGAGTAATGATAAAGTATCTACATTTTCAGTCAAAAATTAAACTTCTAAGAGCATATAGAAAAACCCAAATGTTGCTTTATGATGATAAAAGAATCTACCTCTTCCAGGACTATTCCTCCGAAGTCATGAAGAAAAGGAAAGACTTCACTCCTCTGTGCAGCTCGCCGCATAAAGAAAAGAGCCAAGCCATCCTGCTGTTCCCGGTGTGTCTGAAACTTGGTACCTCACAAGGATTCAAGTTTTTTGACTCACCCAAGGATGCCCAAGATTTCCTGGATCAGGAAAATGACCCACCTATTCACTCTTCCCCACGCCAATGGGACTCCCCTGGCTGAACTTGCTAGAAGACCATTTCTCTTAATCTTTAGTTAAGTCACAGATCCTTAGACATGGAACTATATATGAGAATACAAGAAGATTGCACTACGATCCGGGATAGTATGATATTGTATGTTTATGGTTGTGAACTGTTTTTTGTTTTTATTGTTTTTCTGTTCTGGTTATTGTATTTAATGATGTTTTTAGTTGTAAGCTGCAATTCCAATACCAATGGAAGGCATCACTACTGGTATTTCTTCGCATTTCTATTTGTGATTGCATTCTGGGAAACACATAACATAAGTTTCACTCTAACTCACACTGAAAATCCATACCCCTGAAGTCCTCTTAGAGATCACAGTGGGATTTTTGTCCATGCTCCTATTGTATATCAATATTGTTTACGCCATTTTCTGTATCTATCGCTATTGGCCTTTAGATGTCGGTGAAGATTCTGTCATGGAATGTGGGGAGGATTAACTCCCCCATTAAAAGGAAAACTATCCTAACACACCTAAGGAAGTCCCAAGCCCACATCATGTTTCTCCAGGAGACTCATCTTAATGCCCCTGAACATGACAAACTAAAAGCTAAATGGGTCTCAGAGGTTCTTAGTGCTCCCTATAGTAATTCCAGTAGAGGGGTGACTATTCTCTTTCACAAAGACTTAGAATATCAAATCTGTAAAAATATTGGAGCTAGAGGGAAGGTTTATAATTGTTAAATTAAAGTGGCAGGGAGATTGGTACACTTTGTGCAATGTTTATGGCCCTAATCGAAGAGCTCCCACGTTTTGGCAAATCTTGACTAATTATTTGTCTACATTTTTAGACACTAAACTTGTTATTGCTGGGGATTTCAATCTGACACCAAATCCAGCTCTAGATAGATTTAGAGACCTGACCAGCTCTGCCCCAAAGAAACCTATCAGAGATATGACTGTATTTCCCCTCAAAGTATTTGACACTTTTTACAATTCACTAGGAGTGCAAGACATCTGGAGGAGAAGACATCCTACAATAGAGACTTTACCTGTGCCTCCCGGGCACATAACACGCTATCCCGGATTGATCTCTTCCTTACCTTAAGCTCCTTGGAGCTACTGATTACAGACACTAAGATTTCTAATATTACAATCTCGGATCATGCCCCTATATCCATGATGCTCCTACAATCCCCAAAACCCACCAACAAACGAGTGTTTCGCTTTCCAACCCACATCATTAAATCCCCTGACTTCAATATGTATCTCATGTGGCAATGGAACGACTTTATAGCTAATAATGGATCACATTTAAATACGCCAGATGTTTTTTGGGAAACAGCCAAGGCGGTTCTTAGGGGTGACATAATTGCATACCTTACTAAGCAGAAACGCCTGCACAATAGCAGAGAGGAATACTATACTACACAACTGACAAACACATATACACACTATTGCCAATATCCTACCTCAACCAATAGGTGCTCCTATTTTACGGCAAGGAAGGAGGGGGACACCTTTCTGTTACAAAATACGATACGTCAGAAAAATAGGAATCAGGGAAAGTTTTTGAGGCATGGCAATAGATCCGGGAAATTCCTGGCTTCTTTGGTTAAAATCAAACAAGCAAACAAAGGGGTTCCAGCTATTAGTAGACAGGGCCAATTAACAAACAATCCATCGGAAATAGTATCAGAATTTGCAGACTATTATTCTAAGCTATATCATTCGCAACCAGCCCAAGAAAATGCCCAGAGAATGTTCTGGGATAAAATCACTCTTCCCAAAATAACTGCGGAACAAATAGATAACCTGAATGACCCGATATCCCAAGATGAGATTAAACATACAATTAAAACACTTACTGATGAAACTCCTGGCCAATCGATTGAAGCACTTTCTTCCCCATGTTTTGCACACCGATCAAACAGGTTTCACCACTATCAGTCTTTGGTTGCTAACAACCGAAGGGTTCTTCATGCAGTAACTCATCACTGGCTAACGAAGCGAGATGGAATGATCCATACTCTCCCGGAGGCCTTCCTGCTGTCCTTGGACACAGAGAAGGCCTTTGATAGGGTGGAGTGGGCACACCTCTTTCTCTCCATGGAAAATTTTGGAATATCAGGCCACTTCATCTCTTTCCTTAGAAATGTTTACTTCAACCCTATTGCTTATTTACTAATTAACAAACTTTACTCTCCACCGGTGCACCTTCAGAGGGGAACTCGTCAGGGTTGCCCCCTAGCAATCTATCTGTGAATAGTCTTCCCAGGTATTAATCTGAACTCCCATAAACTTCAAATTGCCCTTTACGCGGATGATATGCTTCTTTTAATATCAGGCCCACAAATCTATGTCCCACTAATTTTAGACTTGATTCAGCTATTTGGAGAGTTCTCTGGCTATAAGATAAGTGTCCAAAAATCTGAGATCTTATGGCTGAACCGCAACACAACAGATATAGCAACATTGTACCCTTTTCGCACTGTAAATACACATCTAACCTATTTAGGCATTCACATCTCAGCCAATCCGCAACAATGGTACCACCAAAACATAACCCCTATAATTCATCGTTAGGACTGTCTTGACAGCTGGCAAAACCTACCGCTCTCTCTCATGGGTACAGTACATATTGTTAAGATGATGGTTCTGCCTAGGCTCCTATACCCGATGCAGATGCTCCCCCTTCTGCTACGATGGAAATATGTATCATTCCTCAACAGCATGTTTTGCACCTTTCCCTGGAAAGGTGGTAAACCTAGGATAGGCATACATAAGTTATATCTACCTTACCTGAAAGGGGGGGCTGCGCCTACCAAATCTCCTTTACTATAACTGGGCTTCCCTAGCAAAGTATGCACTGGATTGAAGATTGGGTACTCAGCACTTTTCTGATGCTCGTTTGGAGGAGTCCTCACTGCCTCAGGGTTCACCCTCCTTCCTACCACATGCCACCTTATCTGAGCTGCCAGCGGTCACACAATATCATCCTATGTTTAGGGACATACTTTTGGGTTGGAGAGCACTGACTAAAGCCTTGGCCTGGGACCCTAGTTAAACTCAAGAGTTGCTCATTGTTGGGGATCCTAGATTCTTGCCTGGATTAATGTACCCTGTCTTTGATACATGGAAGGCTCTGGGCATAGACAATATAGGTAAATTGTTAGATACTGCCTCTAAATCAGTTCTGCCTTTTGACGCTATATGTAGGAAATATTTAATCCCATACAATAAAAGATTTGCCTACTTTCAAATCCGGCATTACATTAATCAAGTATTGCAGGGCTGTGGGACATTGTGGGACAACTCGCCTTTGGCACCGGATATTACACAGTTTTGTATGCACAACTTTGCTATATCCCCGATCTATAAAGCACTATTACAAGTCAAAACCCCTGCAATACAACTAAACCTCTTAAATGTATGGAACAAGAAGTTACCTAGAGTGTCTTCCCCTAAAATTATTTATGATAGTGTAAACTTAACCTGGTCGGCAACTCTTGCAGCAGACCTTAGAGAATCTCAAATACGAGTTCTTTATCAGGACTACCTCACCCCAAGTAGGTTAAGTAAATGGAGGAAAGACTTTTCTAATGTCTGCAGCAAATGTTCATATCCAGACTCAGATTTTCTTCACTATATTTGGTATTACCCCAAGATCCGTAGATACTGGGGACGTGTATCCTTTTGGTTGTCAAAAAAAACATCCACATCTCTTACCCTCACACCCACACAAATTCTGTTCTTAGACCAACTAACGATTAAGGGACAAGATAAGAAATTTTGTATCATTAGTATACGCTTAGCTAGAAAACGTGTCTTCCACAGATGGCTTCATAGGGAAGCACCATCTATTATGTTTCTTAAGCAAATTATGTTGAAATACTTAATATGTGAACAATGTGACACTCTATTTGATGTCAATACACGAATATCGCGCTTTATTGGAAAATGGAGACTTTACTTAAACTTTCTAGATCCCTCGACCCAAAAACAGATTTTATAACCTTTTAAAAATACCATCTATATGATGGAAGCAAATTTGAGGGGTGAATGGAATATATGGTCAGACGACCCAGATATTTAAGTGATAATGGGGCATGTGTATAGGGAAGTGATCACAATCTCAGTGATGCCTTGTAACCAACTCATTGTGTATTCTGACGGCTAACTAATAAGCTACAACTGTATGTAGATTTGTATGTTAGGTTTGTTAACCTTTTTTTCTGTTGATATATCTTCCACCCTGGGGCTCATAGGTGGTTCGGGGGTGCTTCAGATACTCAATCTTTAATAATTGTTGTGAAAAAAAAACCCAAAAAACTTTCTAAAAGGCGGCATGGAGATAAAATACCCTCATCGTAGGGTGAAGACTTATGTCAGCTGAGGACTTTGGTTTAGAGACTTATCTCTGTTATCTTTTACCTCTCGATCTGCATTTGCTTCTTTATTTTATTGTGATCTTATTATGGAAAGTATCCTTATTTTGTAAATCATGCAATGCAATGTCGAGATTATGTATGTTGGTAACTCTATCTGTCTGCCTATTAATAAAATAAAGTTTAAAAAAAAATAATATATATATATATATATATATATACACACGCAAAAAGACAATCGCCTAGATTACGAGTTTTTGTCGGTAAGGCAATGCGGGGCTAACGAGCCTTTTTTTCTTACCGCTCACTTAAGCCAACGCTGGTATTACAGATTTTCTTCAAGCCGGCGTTAGCCTCAGAAAAGTGAGCGTTGAGCAAAATTTAGCTCCACATCTCACTGTAATACCAGTGCTGCTTACGGTAGCAGTAAGCTGGCAAAACGTGCTCGTGCACGATTTCCCCATAGGAAACAATGGGGCTGAGCCGGCTTAAAAAAAGTCTAACACCTGCAAAAAAGCAGCGTTCAGCTCCTAACGCAGCCTCATTGATT
>CAJPDP010044516.1:0-10232 GCA_905336975.1 Bombina variegata variegata
ATAAAGATAGCAAGAGA
Organism: Bombina variegata variegata; assembly: GCA_905336975.1. Classification (NCBI taxonomy): domain Eukaryota; kingdom Metazoa; phylum Chordata; class Amphibia; order Anura; family Bombinatoridae; genus Bombina; species Bombina variegata. The sequence goes on from CAJPDP010044516.1 coordinate 18, forward strand.
ACAAAGAAAAATTGATATTAGGAGTAAATGAGAAAGTTGCTTAAAATTGCATGCTCTATCTGAATCACAAAAGAAAAAAAATTGGGTTTAGTGTCCCTTTAACTTCAATTGCACTCAAGCGATCGCGTTTACTTTAAGCTTGTAATACAAGCATGCGCGTGACTGTTAGCGCTCCACTCGTAATCTAGCCCTTAGTGTTTAATGTCCATTTAATGTCACCAAAGTTTAACTATGTATATTAACTGGTGCATTCAGAGGTTAAACACATGGTTACTGTAACACATTAGAGCATTTTCTTTTAGCACTTTTGAAGAATTTTGCTGTTACTACTAGTTGTTAAATTTGCAACTGAACTGTGATCGAAACCTTAATGCTTAAGCCCTTTTTTTATACCAGACATGTTTGGGGCAAAGCAATCACACATTTTGATCCTAGTGTAATGTTACGCGTTACATACAGGTGCGACCTCAGTGGTCGTATACCTGAGAGCAGCGATTTCCTCAGACAGGGCTCTGTTCTCTCGTTCGGACGCTGTAAGCTGGACTATCAGGCTGCCTTTCTCCTTCATCAGACTCTCTTTCTCTTTAGAAGCTCTGAGCAGACTCTCGCTCTGTTGTTCCACCTCCTTACGGCTCTGCAGCAGATCCTCACTCAGGGTGTTTCTCTGTCGTGACAACTTTGGGGAAGCGTAAAGAGATCATCACCATACACTGCACTCCGTCAACTCTCAATTTGCTGTACCACATCTGTTTTAAAACCAGACCAACCTGTACATGTGCTCCACTATGTTCTTTCCACATCCTATACTCTCTCTATGCATAATCTACATTAAATATTTAACAAAGATACCAAAAGAACAAAGTCAATTTGATATCAGAAGTAAAATGGAGTCATTTAAAATTGCTTGCGCTATCTGAATCATGAGTTCAGTTTTGATTTTACTGTCCCTTTAAGTACCATTTGCCATTTAAATTTGCTAAAACTATCTTATAGATAACAACCGATATCTCTCCAGTGCAATGTTTTCATTTCTCTCATATTCATCTAAAACCCATTTCTTTTATCTCAGCATCCCTCAACAACAGTGAAGGCTGTCGTCACATCTCACCTGTCCCAGCTGCTCCTGCAGATGCGCCCGCTCCCTACGTAAGGACTGCAGCTCCTGCAGAAGTTTTTCACGGGTCTGCTCCATAGCCTGCAGTGAGTTATCCAAACCAAACCGCTCTGTGTCCAACTCCAGCTTTTCCTGCTCCAGCCTCACTAGTTCATCCCGGATTGAGGCCTTTTCCTGCTCCACCTCATGCTTTTGTCCCTGCAGAGAGGATCGCTCGTCTTCCAGCTGCACAAAGAGTTAAGTTAGTGAATGTGTATTCCTCACCTGAAGCAACTGCACAGTAAGTTTATATAAATACTGAGCCCAGCATATAACTGACAATATGAAATAACCTACATGTAAGTGGCTGCAAAAACTGGGACCTAAAAAAAGCAATGTGAATGCTAGGTGTTAAATGGCACATAGCTTATTAATCTGTGATTTTTTTTTGTGTGTGTCAGATTTTATTAATTTGCAACTCACATAAATAAGTGGTCGTAAAGTTTTCAGAATTACAGCAGGTGTAATACAAACTAAACTCGTAGTTGGTCTGAGATATGGGGAGGATGGTAGATAGATGGTCATAATTATTGATGTTCTTATTATGTATAAATTGGTTCTAAACAAAGCTTATTTGAAAAAGAGATCAAGATCACATAGTGAAACTATAATATTTTAGTTTTCCTTCTTCCACTGGGATTTATTAAATCAAATATAATGATTTTGATTTTTGTTTATGAAGGTACAAAAGTTATCAATATTGTGTCTAGTTCTTTTCCCTGCGTTTTGTTCTTGTTGTTTTTCATGTAATCATAATCAATATGATTGTTACCTGAGATATGAACCTGTTCAGCTCGGTCTTATCTTGTGCCAGGCTCTCATTTAGAGCGCTCATTTTAGATAACGCGTCCCTCAGTGAGGCTTCCTCGGTCCTCTGCCTGTTCAGCATCAGTTCCAGCTCTGCCCTACTTGTCTCTGCCTGAAACAGGAAATAGAATTATATTAGGGCTACCTCTTATGATCCAGCCTCTTCACCTGCACTGCTAGAACCCAGAGAACAAACATTAATAAAATCTACTGTGATTGGAGTTCTAGTAGGTTATAGCACTCTACCTGCAGTACCTGAGCACAGCTCAGAAATACCAAGGTCCAGATCACAACACCTGTACTACTAGAATTTCATAGAAGCCGTTGTGTAAAACATATGCTGCTCAGATCTCAGTGTAGCAACTGCATAGCTGTAGTTTGTGCTGCTGAACACACTGTGAAGACTACAAGAACCTGCAGAACCAGAATTGTATAAGATGCAACCTGTAGGTCTCGCACCTGTGCCTCTACAATATGATGGGAGCTAAGGACATAGCTTTGATGATGTATGACACAAACCTGGCTACAGCAGCTCTATGGATGTTACTGGGCTCAGATCCAACCTGATTTTATAGGATGCACAAGCAGAGCTAATCTGCTCAATGTCTGTTTGTAACTTTCCAAAGTTTATACAAAACCAGATCATCAGAGATACTGACCTGGGTAGTGTTGCATGGATTTCAGTAATACCCAATTGACCCCACATAAAAAGTATCAGCATAGAACCCCACAGGTCCTCAGCCACAGTATGTTACATGCACTGGTATAATATCGGATTTAGAGGCACAGCTGGGGTCACAAGGTACATGGCCTAGCATCAACAAACAGAAAATCAAAATGAAAAAAATGATATATTGGGTCAGAAGGAAAACAGTAACTGTTGTAATATAAAACAGCTAGACGGAGTCATTCAAAGAAAGAGAAAAATATAGAGAGAGCCAAAGTCAGAATGATTTATAAAGTGTGTCCATAACAGAATATTCCGACAATGGTTAAGAGATGTAATATTCAGAACCTGAAGATCCATAGCTAGGAGAAGCAGCAGATACCTGAAATTGCTGCAGCTTGTGTCACAAATGGTTACACTATAGGTTGTTAGTTTGCTGGTAGAACTGTGCAGTACAGAACTCACCTTGGATAGGGCCTGGGAGATATCAGCCTTCTCAACTTCAGAAACCTCCTTCTCAAGTGTGGATTTGTGTAAAGATTCCTTTACCAACACCAACTCCTTCTTCAGGGCTGAAAGCTTCATCTCTAGCTGCTCCTGAGCCTTGTGCCTGAGGATAGAGTCAGAGCTCAGATACATATACATGTGATGTACGCACCTCTAAGTCTTGTGTCTGCAGACAGAGTAGGAGATCATTTATACATATGTATATACACACATCTCTAAGTCTTGTGTCTGCAGACAGATCTCACACATATACATATTTACACATGTACACATTATTTACCACTAGATGGCAGCAGAGTAACACTGTTAAACATTACTGCAGACACTGCTACCATATAGGGGTCGATTTATCAAAGGCGTTTGCCAGCCTTTGAGCCCCGACGGCTGCAGGTTCTCACAAGAGAACCTGCTCGCCGTATTTAACAAGCAGCCGTCATCAGACCGCTGCTTTCCTAACCTTTCACCACCACTAGGGTGGCGAAATTCAATCTCCGCAGTCTAGTCCCACCGGGGAGATTGACAGCTCCTGCCCGCGCGTTAGTGGCTGTGCGCGGGCAGGATTGCACGCGAGCGCAAAAATAGCGCCCGTGTGCAATGGTAAATTCTTCCGGGTGAAATTCGCCCCGCCAGAGGCGAGCTGCAGCGGACAGGGGCGCGTATATGCGCCCCTGTCCGCCACAGCTTGATAAATCTAGCCCATAGTACTCAGAATATGTTCACATGTCCATATACACTGTGCAGCCACTTTATTAGGTACAGCCCTGTTGTGCACACAAATGGTTCATTCCACTACGTTGCATGTCAAATGGCCACAGTTTTGGTATAAATACAGCAGAACAACCTTCCTACTATCAGTTAAGGGTACAAACCGCAGCGCGAATGGGGTAGAGCAGTGTTCTAATGGACTTCGAACATGGCATGATAGTAGGTGCTGGATGAAGTCTATGTGAAACGGTAGTATGCCTGAACTTTTCATGTACCACAGTTTCGAGGGTGTATTGAGAATGGTGCAATAAACAAAAAATATCCAGTCAGCGGCAGTCCTGTGGAAGAAAAATGCTCATTGATGAGAGAGGTCAGAGGAGGATGGCTAGACTTGTGCAAGAAAACAGACAAGCCACAGTTTTGCGAATCACATCAGAAGTCAACCTTGGTGCGGAGAAAAACATATTGCAACGCACCACTAGGCGCACCTTGTCGCAGATAGGCTACAATAGCAGGGGGCCACGTTGGATGCCATTGTTATCAGAGAAGAACAAGAGAGCAGGTCTTCTGTGGGCACAACAACATCAGCACTGGACCATCAAAGGCTGGAAAAAGGTTGCTTGGTCTGACGAGTCGAAGTTCCTAGTGCGTGATGTTGATGGCAGGCTCCGAATTTGGCAAAACGGCATGAATCAATGGACACGTCATGTCTGATGAAAAATGTGCAAGATGGTGGGGGCAGTGTTATGGTGTGGGGAATGTTTTCCTGGCACATGTTGGGTCCATTGATACCCCGGATTCCCGTCTGAATGCCGCAGCATGCATAAACATTGTTGCTGACCAAGTGCATCCGTTCATGTTGAAAGTTTATCCTCAGGCAGATGGTTACTTCCAGCAGGATAATGCGCCAGTGCACAAAGCCTGCATCACTATGGGATGGGTCCTGGAACATGACAATGACTTTTCTTTGCTGCAGTGGCTCACTCAGTCCCCGGGTCTCAATCCTATTGAACATCTTTGGGATGAGCTGGAAAGGGCTATTTGCTGCAGGCCTACACCTCCTTTGAATCTCCAGGAGTTGTGTGACACACTTAAGTCTGCAGGGTACACAATACCTCCACAATGTTTTAAGCATCCATGCCTAGACAAATTCAGGCTGTTTTGAAGGCTAAAGGAGGCTCCATATGCTACTAGGTAGCTGTACCTAATAAACTGGCGGCACAGCGTATGTTCTTTAACAAAGGATACAAAAAGAACAAAGCAATTAGATAATTTATGTAAAATTGTTTAATACTGCAAGCTCTACCCGAATTGTGAAAGTTTAACATTTACTTTCATGGTGCTTTATTGTGAAAAAACGTGAATCAAAACAAGTCACAAAGTCACTATCAATATTGAATAAATGATTTGTCATGTATTACTTTTGCTTTGGTTGCGTATCTTTTTTTACTATGAAGCTCTAACTATAAATGCTTTATCTTTTTCTAATGTTTTTCTAATTCAATTAGTGGCTTTTTTTATTGATTGTAATAGTTTTGAAATCAATTTAAAAAAAAAAAAACACCACCCAAGTTGTTACACAACATTTTCGTGTATGAATTCAGATGATTTGGGGACCACAATCAGAGTTTGCACTTACATGCACAACTAAATCTCTCCCATTGAAGACAGCCATGACCCAATTTGTATCACTTTCTCTCAACCTCTCTGAGCGCTCTCTCACATACCCTCTATCCACCTCTCGCTGTGCCCTCTCTCGTTCCTGGCACGCATCCTCTTTCTCCTCTTGCAGGAGGTCTCTCTGGCGCTGCAAGTCGCTGTTCGCCATCTGCAGCTTCTCAATCTCCTGCCGCCGTGTGTCCAGCTGCTCCTGCAAGTTCCGCACATTCATTTCTAGACCTCCCTTCTCACTGCAAAAGAAAATGGAATCTTCAGAACCACAAACGCCAAGCACCAATTCTACTAAGGGGTGGTGGGTTACGGTATATAATGATTAACACACACTGTGGTATAACATATATTTTGATCTCAATATTCACACTAACTGGCATAATTCCATACAGAATATTACAAGTAATAAAGCTTAAACAATAGCTATTGTAGTTATAATTTAATCAGATATACTTTAAGCTTTTTTTGAGGACATTCTGCCTACAAGATTGCATGAATTAAAGGGACATTGTACAATACAATTTTCTACCACTTTAATGCGTTCCTAATTATCCATTTTACCTCCCTGGATATATTAAATTGTTTTGCCAGTTAAAACCACCACTTATACTGAAAAAGGAGGCAGCAGCTGTACTCATTCTCCCAGTGGGGGTTGAGGGATAAATACTAAAAAGTTAATTTTCAATTGCTCCCTCTAAGTACTGCCATTTGTCTATACAGAAAGATACAAGATAAATAGGCTTTGGTGTATAAATTGAAACATAAGATAAGGAGGTCTGCTTATCATGCAAGCTAAGCCCATTTAAATGGTTGATGGTTTCAATCAGCACAAACAGCTATTTCATATACAGCTGGTAAGTCATTGGAAATACATTACTTGGAAACTCATTTTACAGTACAGTATACCTTTAAGATATATTCTTCAAAGAATATAGGTTATGTACTATAAATCGTGCTAAGTAGGTATCCATAGAATTTCTATTTAAAAACAAACAGAAGTGCATTTTATAGAGTTTGGTCATTTACATTAGCAAATCATCATAGAAATCTTATTGGATGGAGAATTTCTTTGCACCAGTCGTTGTGAGTTTATCTTCTGATTGCTGTTGATATGACAAAGCAGATTGGCAAGTGACAAACATTATCATAACCAACATCACCATCTGCGCTCCTCAAGTTGGAAGCTCTTGAAGCATTTAGTTTTGGTTGCTCAGTACCTATTGAGCTGCTCTGTGTTACTGCGCAGTCGAGAGATATCCCGCTGTGCGTCTTCTCTGGACAAGTTGGTGCTGTCCAGCTCTTGTTGGAGTTGAAGGATCTTCTGCTCCAGGACCCTGCGGTCATTCTCATGGTCATTCAGCTGTTTGCGTAGTGAAGCCACAGTTTCCTGTCCAGCCTCTAATCTCCCCCTCAGTTCCTGAAAAAACAGAAGTACCAAAAAGGTGCATTACAACAAACAAATTGGGACTAACATAAAAATCACCAACAGACATTTCTTGTCAAACACCTGGAAAATGATCTTCTTTGTATAATCGAAAATATATTTTTGACAATAGGAATTAATATCAGTCGAGAATACTAAATTTGAAGTGTACCCCGTTGCTGCCAGAGAGGGTTGCAATGCATAGACAAGAAACAATGGCAGCCTAGAGAATTTAAGAGGATTTTTTTTCACAGTTCTCTGCGCCCCACACCCCTGTTGAGTAGAGTAGTATCCAAAATAATCTGCAACACTCTCAGCCTGCCCTACCTGCGCATGCAGTTGCCTCCTATGCAGAGCTGACTGTACAGCAGACAGAGTAGATTCTCGGAATGCTGGGGACAGGCTGCGCCTGGGTGAGCTGCTGCGGTGTGGGGAGGAACGCCTCAGTGGGGAGGATGTGCGCAGACTGCTAGAAAGACCCCTCAGACTGATTCCTGGACCCTCACTCTCTATAAGATCAGATGTCCTGTCACTGGTAGAGAGATAAAGGCCACTGTCCGAGTCGCTAAGCACCACCTGAAAAGAGGAAATACAAAATGTCTCTCAATTGCGCACAAAAGTGATGTGTCTTACGCAGTAATAATAAAAAGCACTTTCTATTCTAACAAAATGACTTCTAGTTTCTTAGACCAGGGCTTGAAGTCAGGAATCTACAGATCCTAGCATTTTATGTTTAACACCTCGTTATTTTTATTATATATGCATATGGTTTCCACCTTTTCTGGAAAAAAATACCAGCCGTGCTAATTTACATACATTTGCATAAATAATTATACACCATAACTAAAGCTGCTAAGACAATATTAAATAATCACTGGTTTAAAATTAGATTCTAACACACTTAGAAGTTTCCTCATGATATCATCTTTATTTCTATATTTATTCTTCATTTTCTGTAAAATATCGGCTGGGTGGTAACCCTATATTTAAAGTATATTTATATGCGAACATCCTTGTATGGCTCCTAAAAATATAGGTCTGACTCATCATGCTTGCTGTCTCCCAAGTTCAGTATGAATTTGTTAACTAATCTCTTAGTGGTCTCCCCACAACTAGTAACATTTTCTACTAACATGAATTGCATCCTAGTGTAAAATAAAATATTGTAGTTTGTTACATCATTTTATTTTTACCCTAGAACATCCTCCTAGATGTGAGATCATTTTTCTCTGTGACAAAGGCAAAAATCATGAACAAACATCTTGACCTAATATTTACATAGTAAAAATTAATTGTATAATTATGAAAAGATAAAGGGAAACACAGATGTATTAATAAAGAAATGATGGGTGCTTTGCCTTGTGTTTTTATTATGACCAATAAAGGACTTTACTCTTCGTTTTTTCTGCCACCTATTATAAGTTTGAGCTGCTAGATTTATTCAAGGTAAAAGACAAATATACAAAGAGAGGATTTGGAAGATTGTCCCTACAGAGGCACTACTTCCGTGAACACAGTGCGTAAGTATACCATACGATAACCACAACCTGCCCACTGACGAATCGCATAATTTAACTCAAGGCACAAACAAAATACTCTAGAAAGGACCGGAGGCTCCTTGCCACACGTGTTTATAAAACAACAACGTACACAAGCAAGATGGAGCCAGCCTGAAGGTTGGTGAGTAGTGTGCTTACTTTGGTAGATGTGACTCGTATTAGTACAAGACAGAGGCAGCTGTGGGAAATACTGGGTGGGGTCTCCGTATACACAACATTGATATTGGGTCCTTGAAAGTACTAAATAATATACCAATAATCATTTCAGAAGGGGATTAAATATAATTGCAGTGGGTCATTGAATATTGCACATTGCATACAAAATAAAGATTAATAAATCCTTATAGAAAGTTTTAATCATACAAGAGGAATGTGCAGTGATATAAGAAATACATATAAGGCGTCAGACCTGTGTCAGCTCACGTATTGTCTCCTGTAGTACTTCCTTTTCACACCTCAGAGATTCCAGCTCCTCTCCCATCAGCACGGCCTGTTCCTCAGAGTGGCTCCTCTCCTACAGGAAAAGGCGTTTCGGTGATTTTTTTTATATTGTAAAAGAGATAGGTGGCAGTTCTTACTTTCTATTACCTGGTCTTGTAGCTGCAGAACATTCTGCTCCTTCTCCTTGTTTTCATTTTGCAGACGCTCAACAACTTTATTTAGGTCAGCAACCCTGAGGAACACAAGATATTGCATTATACAAAAACATTGTTTGCAGAACTCTAGAGACCTGGACAGAATGATGGTTATGCTCCTTTATTAATATATTTACAGCCACAGTTTCTGCTCCACAGATTATAAGGGGTGCTTACCCTTTTGAAAATACAGAAAAGATATAATTTATTAACACAAGCCACTGCCCTTGTGTTGACTGTAGAGACTAGCAGTTTATAATGTCTTCAGTAATCTCTGCACAGACAAGAAGGTGCAAGCAAGATCTGTGTACTGACTGAGAAGTGCATGTGCATAACTGGGCCACTGGTTGAGCCATCGTGCACTGGAGGTAGTAAATGTAATATACAACATTTGATGCAGAAGAATTTCATTAATAAGACGCAAGATCCATTGAAAACAACACAATTAGGTGTCCAATAAAGTTTTTTTCTATCCTGTTAGTATAAAAAAGTATATCATTCCAAGCAGTAGCACATTTTTCCACTCTGCGTTTAGCAGCATAAGTCCTCCACCTGTCCCATTTTAGTTTATTTTGTAAAGCTACACTAGATGTCAGCATTCTGAAACACAAATACATTAAATTGATCCCCTAAGCTGTGCATGAATGGAGTGTGGAGTGTACACTTCTTACCTGGCGCAGAGCTCGGCTTTCTCTGCATCAAATGTAGCCTGCATTTGGATCATCTGGCGCACCTTGTCTTTCAGCTGATCATCTAGCTGTGCCAGCTGGACTGCCTGCCTCTCAACCACAACCACATTGCTGCTCTCTGCCAGCCGTTGTGACCCGCTAACATTCAGACAGGAGGCGTGAAGGGATCTGCATGACTGGGATATATCCTTCTGCAGCTGTAAAAGGTCCCTGGCACAAGTGAACAGAGGACTCATTTAGTGATCTAGAGATGAGGTCCTTGCTTGTATGCACTAATGATTCAATTAGGGATCTAGAGGATAGGCCCCAGCATGCATGCACAGCGGATGATCTAAAAGCGAGGTTGCTGTATTTGTATGAAGAAGATTTATTTAGTGATTTAGAGCAGTGATTTTTAAC
>CAJPDP010044553.1:0-14323 GCA_905336975.1 Bombina variegata variegata
TGCTGTAAGGTTTAAATGTAAGCTCTCTGTGTTAGAAACATGTATTATTGTATGTATTGCAAGCACCACATGTAAGTACATATTGTAATTTCAACTTTTCTTATTGTATTGCAGTTTTACAAAATAACTATTCAGAAGTAAAATCAGTTTGGAATAAACACAAAGCTATTTCTGTCTGGTTTGTTAACTAGCTGTCTAGCTATCAGTTAGTGAGGACAGTACAGGTAGTCTTAATCGCATTTTCCCTTAGGTCCGCACTTAACAGTCCCTTATCAGTAAGGCCTAATAAGTCAATCCATTTCTGCTCTGTCATCTCTAATCCTAAATCCCTCTCCCATTTCAACATCAATTGAGTTTTAGAGTGAATGTGTGACATCTGAATGGCTATATAGAGCTTTGAAATAGTGTGTTTTGTTCTATGAGGGGACTTGCACAAGGTTTCTAGATTAGTGGTGGGTTGGGGCAAAGTGCGGTCTTGAAATTTTCTGAAAGAGGATATTATCTGTAGATACAAAAACCAATTGAGCAACAAAGGGGCAATTCTATCTTGTAGCTGAGTGTATGATACGATTTTCTTATTTGTTACCAGGTCTGCTACCCTATAAAGTCCTTTATTGCTCCATTTATCAACTAATGTACAGTGTTCTCGGATTAGCAGATATCTAATTGGCATCACCCAAGAGTATTGTGGTCTTAATTTGGTGGTTTTGGCTAGTTTAGTCCATGAATTCAAAGTTGATTCAAGGGTAGGTGGATCAATCCGCTGTCTAGTAGGATTATGCGTATGTGAATCCCAGAGTATGTCTGCTGGTGAATCCCAGCCTCCCATTTTGGCCTCAAGAGTGGGCCACATAGTGTCCAAACCAGACTTATCCAGGAGTGTAGTTTGAGCTAATCTAGCTGCATGGTAATAGTTAATTAGGTCAGGTAATCCCACTCCCCCTATTGTTTTATGTCTTGTAAGTATGGTTGATGCTATTCTGGGTGACTTTTTTCCTCTGATATATTTTAATAGGTCCGATTGAACCCTGACAATTTCCAGAATCGGGATTTTTATTGGGAGTGCTCTAAATAGATACAGTATGCGTGGTAAAATGTTCATTTTAACTGCTGCTATGCGACCATACCAGGAGAATGAATATTGTGACCATTCTTGAAGGTCTCGACGGATGTCTCTAAATAAGGGTATATAAAATTGTATTTATATAGTTGTCCAATTTGGTTCGTGACATATATTCCCAAGTATTTTATGGTATGTTTGGCCCACTTCATAGAGAAGTTGAGTTCTATAAGCTTCTGTGTTTGGTGTGGTAATATAATTGGAAGGGCCTCACTTTTATCCAGATTAATCTTGTAACCTGAGATAGCAGAAAAATGATCTAAGAGTTGGTATAAATTAGGGAGGGAAATAAGCGTCTTGGTTATAGTCAACAAAATGTCATCAGCAAATAAAGTCAATTTATATTCAGTAGAGCGAATTCTGAATCCTGATATGTCCCGTTTAATATAGGGAATATCTTAGATTTATGACCTGTTGCTGTCACTTGTGCAGTAGGGTTGGAATAAATTGCTTCAATAGCTGTGATAAAAGGACCCTCAAATCCCATATGTCGAAGCACCAGCAGTAGGTATTTCCAGTCAATCCTATCAAACGCCTTCTCCGCATCCAAAGATAGGAGCAGAGAAGGCGTTTTGGTTTCATATAAATAATGAATGGAGTAAATTATTCGTCTAATATTGTCTGGGGCTTCCCTACCTTTTATAAAACCAACTTGGTTGGGGTAAACAAAGGTAGGCAATATCAACTTAAGTCGGATAGCAAGAATTTTAGTAAAGGAGTTTGAGGTCTTTGTTGATAAGAGAAATGGGGTGATAATTTGAGCAACATTTGGGATTCTTACCAGGTTTGGGTATAACCACAATTTTAGCCGCTAGTAATTCTGAGGGGATAGAGTATCCTTTCAAGATATGGTTACAGAAATTTGTTAAATGGGGAATTAGTATTGATTTGAATAATATATAATATTCCCCAGGGAACCCGTATGGGCCTGGAGCTTTACCTTTTTAAGGTCTTTTATCGCCATAGAAACCTCTAAGGGTGAAATCTGTACATTTAATGAGTCCCTATCTTTCTCTGATAATTTATTTAAGTTGGCCTCTTTGAGAAACTCTGTAGAAGAGAATTCTATATGAGGAGTGTGCGTAACCTTCTTACCATCGTATAGTCTCCCATAAAAGTCAGCAAAAGTGTCTACAATCTCCTGAGTATGGGAGACCGGGACCCCCCTCTCATTTATTATAGTTGGAATAGCAGATGCTTTGCATCTCTCACGGATCTTGTGGGCTAAAAAATTGTTGGGTTTGTTGGCAAATATATAATATTGTGTCTTTAATCTCAAAAGTGCTTTAGTTGCCATAGAATTTAGAATACCATTTAGTGTGTCCCTTTTTTTGTTCAGGTCTCTTAAAATATTTTGGTTTTGGGTGCGTTTGTGTTGAGTTTCTAAAGATTTGACTTCATTTTGAAGTTGTGTTATCATGGTTTTGTGATATAGGTATATGTGAGATTTAGTTTGGCTCAGTAGACCTCTCATGAATGCTTTATGTGCTGCCCATGTAGTCTTGGGTTTAGGGATGGAATGAGAGTTAATATTCCAGAATTCCGTTAATAGGACACTGGTTTTATCTAGAACGGTCTTATCCCATAGTGAACTAGGGTCAAAGGTCCACGTTCTAGCTCTCTTAAAGTCCTGAATGCCATCTAAAAGGATCGAAATTGGGGAGTGGTCAGACCAAGTGCACAAGTGTATTTCAGAGGAACGTACAAGTGGAAGCATAAGCTGACTAATTAGTATATAATCTATTCTCGTATAAGACTGATGCGCCGCTGAATAAAAGGTAGTGTCACTAGTGTCCCCATACAAGTATTTCCAAGTGTCAATTAAGGTGTGAGGACATAACATATCTCAAATAGATTTGACCACTTTATTATGTTGAAGTTGTTTATTAGATATCTTAGCATTTGCAATGGGTAAAATAGGTGACATATTAATGTTAAAATCCCCTGCAAGGACTACCCTATATTGAGACCAATTTGCTAATAAGTGAGAAATATTTTAAAAAAATATCTGTTGTTTATCGTTAGGGGGCATATATATTACAAAAAATAATATCTGAATCATCAAGTTGTCCTTTCACAATTAAATATCTACCTTCTGGGTCTGATATAGTAGATTCATGTATGAAATTTAAAGAAGAATAAATAAATATAGATACTCCCCTTTTTTTAACCTCTGCTGTAGCATGGTAATGTTTGGAAAATGCCCTAGACCAGTATCTAGGGATACTTGTGTGTGTGAGGTGTGTCTCCTGTAAAAAGAGAACATTAGCTTGGAGTCTATTGTAATAAGTCATAGCTACTTTGCGTTTAACATCAGAGTTGAATCCTCTCACATTGTGAGAAACCAAACAAATTTTAGGCATTAGTGTTATAAGTTGTTAGCCATTGTGTGACCTCATATGTGACCACCTTCCACAACCCACGACAAAGAACATCTCAGCCCCATCCCTCTGCCCCCTCCCCATCCACACATAGCAAAATGATGTACATGACTCCAAAATAACATTTGCGAATAATAAAAAAAAACATACAAATAAGGAAAAAAAAGCCATATTCTATATGGCTGAGAAAAAATTGTGAAATCTCCCTTCAATTGAGGGTGAGTAAATTCCATATAAAACAACAACAACAATGAGGGGGAGATACCGTATTATCTAACATACATTCAAACAGTGAATTATTGATTAATTTGGCATCAATAAACTAACATACAATAAACATATTAAAACATTGTATACGTCACCCAACAACTGGTGACAAAGCTCTAGGGAGCAACACACAGTTCCTGTTTGTTGTTAATGGGATACCAAAGATCCCTAAGTCCCGTCTTTCATCTGAGAATATGGCAATGTAGGTAATCAGGTTTTCTGTTTCTTCTTATTGATTGTTTGCCATTTGGATTGTTTGATTTCCCTCTGGGGAAGTTGAAGGTTCTTAACTTGTTGTGGTGGTGTACCTGTCGTCGTTGACGGTGGGTCTAGCCCCAGTATCTTGCAGGTATCAGGGATCTCTTCCACTTCTTTGATAGATATTGCTTTACCATCTTTAATAATGTGAAGAGCGAAGGGAAAGCCCCAACGATATTGAATTTGATGCTTTCTTAGCATCGCTGTCAGGGGTCTCAGCAGCTGTCTTTTTTGTAGAGTTCTCACACTTAGGTCCTGATAAAACTGGACAACTGTCCCTTGAAATTTAAAGGTTGGGTTTTGGCGCAAGGCTGATAGTATTTTTTCCTTCTCTTGGAACACTAAAAGTTTTACAATAACATCTCTTGGTGGGGCATCTTCCCTTGGTCTAGCTCTAAGTGCTCTATGTGCTCTCTCAATAGTATAAGTAGCTTCATCTTTATCACCTGCTATTGCTTTGAAGAGCTGCTGTAAATAGACGAATATGTCTTTATTTAGAACTGAATCTGGGATGCCTTTTAGCCTGATATTATTACGTCTGCCCCTATTCTCGAGGTCATCAATTTTATCTTGTAGCTCAGAAATAGTCTGTTGCTGGGAACTGAGAACTTCAGATAGTGAGGTAATATCTTCTGAGACTGCGTCTTTATGTTCTTCTAAGTTTTCAATCCTGCTCCCCAGTTCAGCAATATCAGACTTTATATCTGTTAAACTACTTGTCATCGCCGAGTGCATAGAGTCTATTTTTACCCAAAGTCGGTAAAGTTTGAAGAAATATCTTGCTTTGAGACTAATAGGCGTAAGTCTGCTCTTGTAACCGGAGTTTGATCTCCTTCAGTATTACTAAACTCCATATCTTGTTCAGATTCAGCCTCCTCGTCTATGCCACTCTCTGTAGTAGGTTTATTGGTCTTATGCGGCCTAAAGTATGGGTTTATTGTCTGAGGTTTAATGGACTTGTCAGATTTAGTTAGCCTTTTAGATGCCATCTTAGAGTGCTATTTTTGATCTCTCTTTTATTTCTCTTCTTTTGTTTTTAAAAAATAGCAACTGTCCAGCAAAAGTCCCGCCACCCACGAAAACCTATTGAGGAGCTCTACTAATTTAAAGAATAATGAGTGGGTTACATACAGCTTATGATTAAGGCTGCTAGCACTCAATAGTTGCGAAATAACTCCTGGCTTCCCTTCTAATATCATAACTTGTATGTCTAGGGCCTTGTATGAGAAATACACCACCACATGTTGTCAGCAATTTATATAACTGTGTGTTGTAGTAAGGATCTGAGATCTACATCCTCAGAGTCCTATTAGGACTACTCAATCTAACCGCACTATCGGCATTAGTTTAATTTGTATCTCTCTGTGGGGCCAATTCTCATCTCCTCTTACTAACAGAGGGCATTACCAGCTCATCTCTCCCGGCCGCCATCTTGACTCTATGTGAGTTGCGGCCTGATTTTGGATCGGATCGATGTCGGGCCGTGTGTACTCAAGTCACTCACCTCACCACTTCCGGGATGCTCAGAGTGCCGCTCCCGTTGTCAATATGAGGAACCAGAGTCGACCGGCTATCTTACAGCTCCTTGTCTGTGAATTGGAGGTAGGTGTTTTCAGGAGATTGCGTGTCTGAGATGGTTCATCACTGCTTCAGGAACCCTCACAGTAGCGCGGAGTCTGTCTTCTGGAAAGTCATATGTAAACCAGAGCCAGTGTCACTCATACAGCTGTTAGTTGCCAATAAGTTAATTTAATTGCCGGAGATCACTGTTTGAGCTAGATTTCCCCCGGAGCTCAGAGATTAAGCAGCCATCTCTGAGCTTAGTCAGGCTCCGCCCCCCCTTTGGGCTTATTTAAAAGTTTATAGGTTAGTGAAATTATATGGTGAATTGGCGTAGAGGCGCTACACATCTTTTCAAATGGGGTTAGAGCTCTGGTGTTTTTTTTTTTTTGGGAAGAGTGTATAAAGTGGTTGAGTTGATGGTATCTAAACCATTTGTTAAGGAATCCATCTCCTAGGTGTTCTTTGGTTTGTTTAGGTAGGAGGCTGTTTGCTTTCACCAGCATATACATCGGAAGGGGAGGAGGTGTATATCCCTTGAACCTAACGGGGTAATACAGATGCCAGGTTGGAAGTTTTGATTATGCAGGATGGGGGTTAGGGGGGAGGGAATTAAGGAATGTCTGGATTTTTCTCAATTATATTTTTCCATACTTTGAAGGTTTCTGTAATAATGGGATTTTGATTTTGTGTAAATTTTGGGGTCCGTCTAGCCAACATAGTGAACCGAGTTGGGGGAAATCACATAAGTTGTGTTCTAGTTGAACCCATTGTTTATGGTGGTGTTCTTTATGTGAGCACCAGTCTAAGATTCTAGATAGGTATGTCGCATTTCTGTAGTCTTGGAGGTTGGGAACTCCCAGTCCTCCTTGATCCGGGTTACTATAAAGCGTCGTTTTTGGTATTCTTGGGGGTCCATATATATGAATTAATTAGTGACTGTAATTTTGGTATAATAGTGTTTGGTAGTGGTATTGGAACTGTCTGTAAAATATATAGTATTTTTGGTAGTAATGTCATTTTAACTACCCCTATTCTTCCCATCCAAGATAAATATTTGGGGAGCCATTGTGTAATGTTATCCGAAATGTTTGAAATAAGCGAGTCATAATTTAATGCAACTAGGTCTGTTAGATCTGGGGATAGTTGGGTTCCAAGGTATTTTAGAGAACAGGGGCTGATAGTGAATTGGGCTAGTGTATTTATAGTGGTTAAATCTGTTTTTGATAGGTGTAAAGGGAATATTTCTGATTTCCCAAAGTTAATTGAGAAGTTAGATACTGTGCTGTATTCTTTAAGGATAGAATGTGCCACTGAGAGGGAACTAAGTGGGTCAGTAAGGGTCATTAAAAGGTCGTCAGTAAACAGGGCTAATTTGTTTTCTGAATTTTTAACTTGAATTCCTTTTATGTTGGGGGATTTACGTGGATTAATGGCTAGAACCTCCATTGATAGAACAAATAGGAGAGGAGAAAGAGGGCATCCCTGTCTCGTTCCATTTGTGATTTGGAAGCTATCTGATATCTTTTTGTGATTAAATCTTTAGGTAAACCAAATTTGTGTAGGGAGAACTGTAAAAAAGTCCAGTCTAAGCGGTCAAACACTTTTTCTGCGTCTGTTGATATGAAGAAGGTGGATGTTTTATGATGATGAGTGTGATGTAAGAGATGAGCTACTTAGACTGTATTGTCTTTGGCCTCCCTCATTGGTACAAAACCAGTCTGATCAGTATGTATTATGTGCGGGAGGATTGGGTTTAATCTGTTAGCTAAGATCTTTGAATAGAGTTTAAGGTCCACGTTGAATAATCAGATAGGGCTGAAATTAGCTGGGTTTTTGATGGTTTACCTGGTTTTGGTAAGACTGTTATGTATGCTTCTAACATATTTTCTGAAAATTGGTGATCCGAATCTATTTGGTTATAAAGTTTTAAGAGTGTTGGCATTAACAGGGATTTTAAGTTTTTATAAAAAAAGTTGCTGAATCCATCTGGGCCTGGGCTTTTCCCCTGCTTTATTGCTTTGTCTAATTCTTGTGTTGAGATTGGTTCTGAAAGGGATTGGAGGTGATTAGGATGAACCTGAGGAAGTGTCAGAGAGTCAAGGTAGTTTTCACAGTTTTGTGTGTGAGTTCTATCGGGGCGATTTAGGAATAGGTTAAATAATTAGGAGTAATAATCACATAACATTTTTGCTATAATTTCAGAGTCTATAATTTTCTCTGATTTGTTGTTGGTTAGGGAATGTATGTATGATCCTGTTTTGCGTTTGAGTGTCCTCGTCAACAGTTTACCCGGTCTATTACCTTGGATGTGAAACTTTTGTTTTAATAGAAAATCTGTGTTTTGGGCCTTAATATCAAGATATTCATGACATATCTGTCATCAATAAGATCTGAGGATAGTGATGCTGTGTGGTAAGTAGCTGGCTGAGCAGCCTTATCACTTGTCGGCACATCTAGCTGCCCACACTCCGCTGGCCATGTTTGTACAGGTGTTATCCTTTTTATTAAACATTGTAGATCTTGTTCAGAGGGCGCCTTATCCAACATGCTCTGCAGCATATTTTAGCAAACTGAAGATTATGATTGTCTGGAGGGCTGTCGATCCGCATGGCGATAGCCTCTCTTAGTGTCACTGCTTGCTGTATATTTGTAATATGTTGCGTGGTGAGATTAGAGGTGTAGGTTCGTGTTATTGTGAGATTGGTAGGAGTAATTTGTACTGCAAGTTATTGCTAAGAAGATCAGTAAGGCAGGTACCTTCTGCCAGCACTGTAAACCCAGGAAGTCCTGAGGGGTGTTGGTTACCGTTTAGTAGGCTGCCGCCATTGGTCTTAATCCTCTGAACTGTGGCCCTGATTTCATAAAAACAGCCTTTAAGAGTTGAAATGTAGCCACCACTTGCTTGGTGACTGTTGTGTATGTAGTAGCTTGGGTAATTTAGCTGTTAGTTTCTCTAAAATCAGCTGAAGAATTTCAGAGCCCCATAGAAAAAAGAAAACCCATAGAGGGAAGAGAGGAGGAAGGAGATTAAATAAAAACAGAGATGAAAATACGTCCTCCAATATGCCAGATAAGAAAGCCCCAACCAAAGGGATTTACAATCTGAGCTCAACAACATTATCAGACAAAGAAAACTCCATTCTTAGCTATGGTCTATCATTTGCTCCATCTAAGGGCCTCAACAAATTTAACACTTTCATTAATGTCAAGGAATTTGTCAGAAAAATAACACTTAAACGACATTTCATGAAGATGCCTCTGGAATACAACCAACGAGCCCAAACATCAAGGGCCAATATACACTCCAACACAGAGATTTACCAACATTCCGATCTAAGGCCGAGATCAACCTTTTACCCTACCACAAGCAAGGGCAATGCGATAGAATCATTTGAAACTATTGTATGCAGTGACCTAAGAAACATCAACAACAATAAGATGAAGAAGCATAAACATAACCTATCCAAATCACAGATACAGACCATCAAAACCCTAGAAAAGAACAAGGGCATTGTCATAAAACCAGCTGACAAAGGTGGGGGTATCATGATCCTGAACAAAGGAGATTACGAACTGGAATGCAGGAGAATCTTATCAGACAAAGACACATATGAAGTTCTGAGGAACAACCCAGTAGTGGGATTCAAGAGTGAACTTGATTGGATCTTGGGGGAAGCAACTAACAATGAAATACTTAACGCTAAAGAATTCCGATACATAGGGGTAGAACATCCAATCACCCCTGTATTCTACTATCTCCCCAAGATCCACAAATCGCTACAAAACCCACCGGGAAGACCGATCATTTCCGGAATCGGATCCCTCTCAAGTAATCTGTCGGAGTACCTGGATAAGAATCTTCAAAAATATGTGACCAGCTTACCGTCCTATATAAGAGACTCCACTCAGGTACTCAACATTCTAGAGAATACAGAGTGGGCAGAGGGATATCTACTAGCCACATGCGATGTCACCTCCCTCTACACAAGTATACCACACGAGGGAGGTTTAAAAGCAGTGGAATATTATCTTAATAAAGATCCAACCTATATATGGGCAAATGGGAACACATATTTTGGGAGTCCTGCCCATCAGGCGCGGACCTGGTCTTATACCATAGATACATAGACGATATCCTCATGATATGGAAGGGCTCCAAAGAAGATCTGGAGTATTCAATCGGAGTGATGAACAAAAATATACATAACCTAGGTTCACCCACGAAATCAGTGATACAGAAATCACTTTTTTGGATCTGAAGATAAAGATTGAGAATGGAAAACCAAAATCCTCAACCTTCTTCAAACCTGTGGACTGCAACAACTATATCCATAGTGATAGCTGCGACCATTCCAGATGGAAACAGAATATACCCAAAGGGCAGTTATTAAGACTGAAGAAAAACTGTTCTGATTTAGAACAATGGGAAGAACAGGCACTAGTCCTAAAAAAACGATTCTTAGAGAGAGGCTATAAAGAAGAAAAATTGGACGAAAACATAGAAGAAGTCAGAAGAAGGGACCGAAAAGATCTTCTAAGATACAAAGACAAGAAAATTAACACCTACTATGGAGATACTATAAATGTGGCATTCATTACGGAATACAGTGAGAACAGACACCTAATAGAAAAGATCATCGAGAAACACTGGCCATTGCTGAAAAACAACGACATCATAGGGGAGACACTCTCTGAAAAACCAAGATTCATTTATCGTAAGACTGAGAATTTGAAGAGCATACTATCCCCAAGCATCCCCAGCATGAATACAACCAGGGTGAAGGACGTGTTTGGGAAGAACATCAAAGGTTTCTTCCCATGCCCTAGCTGCAAGGCATGCAAAAGGGGTCTAAAAGTAAAGAATTTTTCATCCCACAACTCCAATGTTGAATATGATATCAAAGATCTGATAAGATGCAGTAGCAAAGGTGTGATCTATGTAGTCCAATGCAGTTGTGGGCTACAGTACATCGATCAGACTTCTAGGTGCCTGAGAGATAGAATCAGAGAACACCTGCTTCAAGTCGAACACGGGAACACCGATACTGCACTATACAGACATTTTACCATACACCACAAGGGAAACCAAAAAGAGTTCAGATATTATGGGATACAACTGGTCAAACCCAATTGGAGAGGTGGAAACTACGAACAGAAATTGCTCAGATCAGAATCCAGGTGGATATTCGAGCTAGACTGTCTCTATCCAAAAGGCCTCAATAATAAGGAAGACCTTTCCCACCTCCTAAATCTAAAATGATTAGATTATTATTAAGACCTTATCACATACTGCAGGCACAAAGAGTATGATGGAAGAAGGGGATCTATATGAGTCCGACTTAGAGAACAAAAAGGGATATCTAGACTCAACACAACTATGAGCTAGCTAAGCTTGGAATAGACCACATAATGGTAGAATCCAACGGACATATAATATTAACCTCTTGTACCTTCTTAAACAGACAACATACGTTATACGCAAGTCTTATCCAATATATAAGGATATGCAGGATAAGTTTCAATGCACTAGATGCATCCAATCAGGTATATAAGTTTATATGCAGGATAAGTTCCAACGCACTAGATGCATCCAATCAGGTATATAAATTTATGAATATCACATATGACCTAAACAAAACCAATGACAGGTTTATAAATATCACATATGACTTAAACAAAACCAATTACATAAGTGGGTTGGGCGATTATGGAATTAAAATCTGAAATTCACGAAGGTAACACAGACGAATCAGCAGATATATGCTACAACTGCTTACCCTCAATACTAAGTGCCTACGAGACATTAATATAACTCTGAGATAGCACTAACCACATCTATCCCATAGTATACCACACTCTCACATTATATGAACTACCTTAAACTGACCTCTATCAAATTATCCCGTGAAATAGGTAAACTTCAACGTACCATCACGGAAGGCTCAGATCCTCACTGCACTACCTGTAGATATGGGTAACCATCACACAAACCCAATCATTACTGAATAAAACATCTGGATATAACATACTCATGGCAACTATAGTTCATGTATATCAGATGACTTCAGACATAGAATATGAACATTTCCTAAATTCACATGTGAAAAGTCACTCGCATGTCCTATCTATCACGATTAATCCATAGATTTATATAGATCCTATTTTAAATGCCTTATAACCTAGATGACTTCTTCATCCAAGTATAGTCCTATAGCCCCCTTTAACATTGGATCAAATATGGGACCCATTCAAGTACAATAGACACAAAATTTAATATGTATAATCTGACTACTCGAGCGACATATAAGCCTATCATTTGAAACCTTCAGTATAGAAGATTTTTCAACATGCAAATTAGTTCTCAGGATAAAATACTAGTTCATTTCTTCTTAAACTAACCTGTTTGCAATATTTTTGCTACTGGGAAACAGGCATATACATTACATGTGATGCTGTAAAGCTAATATTAGACATCTCATAGAACTCTAATACTGTCAGTTATACTTTTAGGAACGCTATTCACTTCTCTCAGATCTCAAAGTATAGAATGGACATTCTACACAAACACCATTCTTTTCTATAAGATTATGATATGTTTTAATATTGGCATCAACATCTTTGGCGATATCATGACATTGTTATGCGTTTATTAAGAATGTTATTCAAACATTCTATTTCTCACATTTTTTCTTTCCTTTTCCTTCTCAAAAAACAGTGCAGAGTTAGAAGAATGGCCCATCACATTATTTGAACAAACCTCTTTGTTTTTTATTATACTTATTATATTTTTCTATTTCTGTCACCAACCCATCCAAATTTTATGAACATTTCTCTATTTCTGTCACCAACCCATCCAAATTTTATGAACACTCGCCAACCGCATAAGGAGCTCAATACAATTTGCCCCTATACTTACCCACATAGCAACTACGGAAGACGTAAACAACACGTCATGTCCGGTTCTGGTGCGATACCGGAAGTATACGTCACTTCCGGCCTGGCGAAAAACATAGAGTAACATGGCAAAGACGTCACTTCCGGTTTGAAGAAATATAACATGACTACAACCTTACGGTAAAATCCGAGAGATCTCAAACATAAACCCTAAACTTAAGATATAGCACAATCCAACAAATAACCGATATATGATTGGGGCACATTACCTATATATGATTGGGACCTATATATGATTGGGGCATACTATTTGATTATAATGTATGCGATATACCACTTCCGGTCCCTAAGGTTACAATATCCGGTTTAATCACTTCCGGTTCCAAAAAACGCCTTTTTTGGCGCCAAAACGCAAATTGTGTGATTGGCCACCTTAGGGTATATAGGAACAACTCATCAGACCATATTTTAGTCTTGATAAAGGCCCTACATTGGGCCGAAACGCGTTGACAACATATGGTGAGTTGCATTTCAATTATTTATACACTTATTCTAGCAATACTGTGCTATGTTGTTATTATTTTTCCACAGGATTTGAAGATTAACGTTAGGATTTTTCTGGATTTTTTGGATATCGTTTTTTCACTTAGGATTCTTTTTATCTCACTTAGGATTTTCCTTCTAGTTTTGGATTAACTAGTTCACATCTATATTTGGTTTCTTAATATTTTTGGATTATATCTTTTTGGATTATGACTTTTGGGCAGAACTGATTCTTTAGCCTATATTTTTGGGTTACAATAAGTTCCCATTTTGTACCACACACCTTTGGACTTGCTCACATTATTTCACGGCTATAAAGCCAGCATTTTATTTTACTTTTGGACCATTTGATTTTTTCATGACATTTGTTTTTTATATGTGTACACCATAACTTATCTGATTTTTATTCTGCACTTTGTATTTTTACACAATATTGTTAATTTACACCATTTATTGTATTTCCGGAACTGACTGTTTCCTGTACCACTGAACTATTTTATTAATCAGATAATCAGATTATCCGTAATCCTGCAGGATACGTAGTTATTATTTTAGAGTTCTTTTATAGACCGCATAGGCATTGTTCACTTATGCCTCACATGTACTATATGTATTGACATTGCTTAGAATCTGACTTTTTTCCGATTATTATTGTTTTATTTTTACACTGCTTGTTTTAACTCTTTTTAAATTATGGATCCATGTATGCATTTTTACTATTGATATTTGTACCTTTGTAATAACTTGTATGTTATTAAATATTTTACTGTATATTCCTATAACCTTATCCTTACTTTGCACTTAGTTCTATCTCTATCTATAACACATTGATTTGAGCCCGCTAACTATCAGTCCTTGCCTCTTGAGTGGCGCTCCTTTTGAACTATTTTTACATTTACATCCTTGTTGGGTGGCTAGGGACCCATTCTTCATTAGGAGCTATAGGACACCTTTTATACAGCGCTGTTAGATTTACATTTTCCTGTATAGTAGATACTTTCAGAGCTCTCAGTAAGTGCGTCCAGCCAGGTACGCTATTTGGACACGCCCCTGCAAAAGGCCCTTTTAAGGGCTATTGGTAGTTTAGTTTAGGCTAGGGTTTTTTTTATTTTGGGGTGGCTTTTTTTTTATTTTGATAGGGCTATTCGATTAGGCGTAATTAGTTTAAAGATCTGTAATTTGTTTTTTATTTTCTGTAATTTAGTGTTTGTTTGTTTTTTGTACTTTAGCTAATTTAATTTATTTAATTGTTCTTAATTTAGTTAATTTATTTAATTATAGTGTAGTGTTAGGTGTT
>CAJPDP010044567.1:0-10330 GCA_905336975.1 Bombina variegata variegata
TTGTATCTAAGCCTCTGCAAACTGCCCCCTTATTTCAGTTCTATTGACAGACTTGCACTTTAGCCAATCAGTGCCCTCTCATATGTAACTCCACGGGCGTGAGCACAATGTTATCTATATGCCACACATGAACTAATGCCCTCTAGCTGTGAAAAACTGTCAAATGCATACAGATAAAAGGCGGCCTTTAAGGGCTTAAAATTTAGCATATGAGCCTACCTAGGTTTAGCTTTCAACAAAGAATACCAATAGAAAAAAAGAAAATTTTATGATAAAAGTAAATTGGAAAGTTTAAAATTACATGCCCTATCTGAATCATGAAGGTTTAATTTTGACTAAACTGTCCCTTTATTTACTGGTAAAAATCGACATTATAAAATGCTGGAAAAGTATATGATCTGCTAGAAAACTATATGCTAATGACATGCCTCATGATATGTAGAGACTTGTTTACTTTTTTTATTCCCCACCTATAAAACACCTGCAATTAGCTGCTGTGTTTTTTTTCTTATAATACTGTATGTCATATTATCATGGAAATAAATACTATAAATACTATTATTATAATTTAAAGCAACATAGCTGAAATTGCATTAGATAAATGATGACATTTGTATTCAACTAAAAAAAGGATAATCAGAATAATAATTTAAGGTTTCAGTTAAGTGTTTGGACATTAAAAATTGTTTATTGTAAAATTGCAGTTAATTGTATGAAACAAGAGTATAAATATAAATACCATGCCAATTGCAATATAGAAGTATTCCTATTGTTCTCTATTTAATAAAGACAACTTCTGCCCCTCGGAACTCGCTGATTTTGTACTCTACTCTTTTGTTCATGCTCATTTAAAATGCTAGCAGAGGGATTTCATCTCTAATCTTTTGTATCATTCTTCACAATTCCTCCACTGAAGTGTAAATTGCATAATAATATATCACTGAATCAATAATGAAAGAGAAAGAACCCACATAAAACAAGACAACAACTAGACAACAAGTGGCGTCCTACTGTTAGCATGTGAGATATTTAAATATCGTGCCTGCGATAACTTGTGCGCATACAAGTTAAAAGTAAATGTGACCGCACAGGTGCAAACAAAATTTGTGAAGTCCTCGCGTAAAGGGTTAGGGCTAAATACAAAGTTGCACCAAACACAACATAAATACATTAAAATAAAAAGGTTACACTTGTATATACAATATATAATAACAAGTATTCATATAAATATTAAAGGGGTAGTCTACTCCAGAATTTTTATTGTTTAAAAAGATAGATAATCCCTTTATTACGCATTCCCCAATTTTGCATAACCAACACTATTATATTAATACACTATTTACATCTGTGATTACCTTATATCTAAGCCTTTGCAAACAGCCCCTTATTTATTTTCTATTGACAGACTTGCATTTTAGCCAATCAGTGCTGACTTCATGGGAGTGAGCACAATGTTATCTATGGACAACATAAGAAGACAGAAGAGCCACATGACCCAATATTGTTTGAGTGAATGACAAATATTATGTGGTAGATACACTCATATTGGTGCAGAAGGAGCGAGCTGGGATCAAAACAGTCACCCAGCAGACTGACCTCCGGTGTGTGTTCAGCAATCTGTGAATAATGTAAACACAAGAGAACGCCAATATGGCCTAGTATTGTTTGAATATGTGAGATGAGATGTAATAGAATTGCACTCACATTTAGTAGAGCACCTCCCTTGGTGCATTAGAGGCAAACTGGGATCAAACAGTTACCCAGTAGACTGACCCCCAGTGTGGCAGGAACTTCCCAGCAGTCAAAGTGCCAAGTGGTACATAGGATAATAAAATGTACAGCAGCAGGTGGTAAGTCCAAAACTTACTTTATTTAAAATAAATAAAAACTAGCAACACGTTTCTCAGCCAACCGGTGGCTGTTTCATCAGGCTTAATACAATTGATAATAAACACTTGATATACAGTATATGCCATACAAATTATCCTATACAATAGGCAACACCTGAGGTGGGTGTTACCCAATTAAGTGTGTCATAATAAGTGATGTAAACAAACCATATGTAACAAAATTGGTTGACAATGTGACAAAATCATGGATGCACAAAAATAAATACAATAAATGATCATTGTGACATATTGTGACATATTATCAACTTAGTTATAACACACATAATAAAACCTATGACAAGATGAGTTATCATTTAACAGATTGCCAACTTGAGTTAACTCACAAAATTCCCTTATAACAAAACATTGAGTCTGGTAAACCAAGACCTCTTACTAAATCAGATATGATCTCTAAGCTCATAAATAATGTGTCAGGTTACCAACTCATGTTATCTGTTAAATGTTTACTATGTTTGAACTATCTGATCGGCAGCCGACGCCGAACCCAAATAGTGAGTACATATAAAGTGTATTGCTTACTTGTAAATCCGTCAAATCGAGTATTCAACTAGGACATTTCTTACTTGGTATTTCTTACTTGTTTCACAAATTACTTAGTATCTGTGAAGCATCAAGTGTAAGATTATTCCATCGTAATATTATTTAGACTAGTCAGTCTTTTTTCCCCATTACAAAGCTTCAGATAGGAGTGGCTACAGACTAACTCAGTTCCGTGTGATGATTGGTTATGGGAATATAACGATATAACTACTGGGTGGCCCACAGTCTCTATGGTGATGCGTCATGAGGGGGCGGGGTCAGGACTCAAATTCCATGGCTAGATGGGCTATTAGAGTATGAATAGAACTTAACTAACTTGCGCCGTGTGGGAAATATTGATATACATACAAAACACACGCCTCACTCTGACGCGGGTGCATCAACCACTAATGGATATTGTAGCGTAGGAGGATGGGAGAAAAACTGTGAAAAACTGTCAAAATGCACTTAGATAAGAGGCGACTTTCAAGGACTTAGAAACTATCATATGAGCCTACCTAGGTTTAGCTTTAACTAAGAATATCAAGAGGACAAAGCACATTTGATAATAAAAGTTGTTAAAAATCACATGCCCTATCTGAATTATGAAAGTTTATTTTTTAATAGACTGTCCTTTTAAGTATTGCAGAGAAAAATAATATAGTATTTAATAAGTATACATTTGGTAGTATGACATTTTTGTAACCAAAATCCAATTCAAGCCCAGAGTTTTTGAATCTTAGGACACTGCCAAAAGCAGTGTAATAGATCCGCCTCCCATAAATTGCATCTAGAACAATACATTTGTTTATTAGAATTCCATTTTTATCTCATAAAGGGGGTAATATAAGATTTATTTAGTAATTTTATATGTGATTCCTTCCATGTTATCGATGAGGTGTATTAGTTTATTCTTGTAAAACAGCCTTTAAAGTCATCAAAATGAAGATTCTCTATATCAGTTACCCATTTGGAATAGAGTTTTCTTAATTATTTTTTACCTTGATTTGAAATGAAGGCTTTGTACAGAGGAGAAGTAGAGTGTAGTCCTGTCTGATATATTTTAATTGCCATATCCAAGCCTCCCAGAGTCCAGTTCTCTTTATCTAGAAGTTTCTTTTTTACTATGAAGTGTCTCACTTGTAAATAGGCAAAAAAAATCTTTATTATTCTGGCCAAATTCTTGGACCAGATGTTCAAAGAGTTTAATATAATTTGTTGCCTCATCCTTGAATTGGCTAAACAAGTTAAGACCCTTTTGAGACCACTTTTTAAAGACCCTAGAGTCTAACCCAGGCTCAAATTCAGGGTGTC
Organism: Bombina variegata variegata; assembly: GCA_905336975.1. NCBI lineage: Eukaryota > Metazoa > Chordata > Amphibia > Anura > Bombinatoridae > Bombina > Bombina variegata. The sequence goes on from CAJPDP010044567.1 coordinate 3,744, forward strand.
CTTGGAGTGGTACAAAATTAGAAATAAAGTTGTCTATCTTCATACCTTTACATATTCTGTTCCAATTTTCAATTTGTTTTATTTTTGGGATATATAATAGATCTCTAAGTGAGAAAGACACACTCTCTTCAACTTGATAATTAGAAATGTAATCAGAACCAACTAGCCAGTCCAGAGCAGCTTTCACCATACTGGCTAGTTTTAATATCTGGGAGTGCCATTCCACCATCCTCCTTGGCTCGAGAAAGCCTATACACAGAGATATGCGGTTTCCCTTTGCCCAAGAAAAATCTGGCACAATGAGAATAGAACATTCTTATGTCTTTATTGTAGATAAAAAACTGAAAATTCTGTATAAGAAAAAAGATCTTGGGAAATAATATTATTTTAATCAAACTCATTTTTGCAGAGATAGGGGGGTCAGGACCAATCTCGCAATTAAGTAAAAAATGTTACTTATATATGTGGATAGTTTAAATCGTACCATTGAGTAGGGTTTTTAGAGAGTGTTATGCCGAGATATTTAATTTTTTCTGTTGCAAGAGAAAAAGAGTTTTCTGTAAAGCTATCTTATGCTTAATAATTCATAGCATTTCTGATTTATTAGCATTGAACTTGTGCATTGAAAAGGAACTATAAGTCTTAAAATATCTAATAACTTTAGTATTGATTCTTTTGTGTTCCTCATATTAAGTAAAATATCATCAGCATAAATAGATAGTACATACTCTTTGGAGCTTGATGCCCCTTGTTTCCGGCGATCCTTCAGGCTCGCCGGAAACAGAAGTTATGAAGCAGCGGTCTAAAGACCGCTGTTTCGTAACTTGTCCGCCTGCTCTGAGGCAGCGAACAGAAATCAACCTGATCGGGATGATTGACACCCCCTGCTAGCGGCCGATTGGCCATGAATCTGCAGGGGGCAGCATTGCACCAGCAGTTCACAAGAACTGCTGGTGCAATGATAAATGATGTGCCGCGATGTGCAGTGGACATGATACGCTACTTCTACCTCTAACTTATCTATGCATAGAACTGCCAAGGGCTCTAAAGAAATGTTAAATAAGAGTGGGGATAGTGGGCATCCTTGCCTTGTCCCCTGCTGAAGTGATATAATTGGTGAGTTACTAACATAAGTAATAATGGAGAAGGCAGGAGTTTTATATACTAATTTAATAAAATGTAGAATTTTTTTTTTTTAAGAGAAGTAAATAAATGGTCCCATGAAATTGAATCAAAGGCCTTTTTGGGTCTAATGTAATCAAGGCAAAATCTGCTGATTTAATTTTTTTTTATTCTGTGTGTGAAATTTAGTCCAGTGATGCTCTATTAATGTTAATACTGTTCTAATATTCTTCATTGATGTTCTCCGCTGCATAAAGCCAGTTTGATCTGAGTGGATAAGAGAGCCTACAACTGTTTTAAAGCAATTAGCTACAATTGAGGCAAGTAACTTATAGTCACAATTAAAAAGTTAAATTGGGCGATACGAGTCCATCAATTCAGGATCCTTATAATTTTTTAGAATCAAGACTACATTAGATAATGTAAAGAAATTAGAAGCCATGCCTATATTATTTGTTAAAATGATTGAAAGGACTGGCGTATCTTGCTCTGCTAAGATCTTGTAAAACTTAGAAGGAATCTGATCTGGGCCTGGTGCTTTAAGATTGGCGGAACTCTTAACTCTTAATTAACCTGCATAATTTAATCCTGTTGTATTTCGTTATTCAATTCAAGTAAGTGATCTGCTGATATATTTGGGAAAGTCCCCCAGATATTTCATTATTATCTTGGATATGGGATCCTTAGAATATATCTTCTAAAAATCTTGAAAAACTGTATTCTGTATATCTTTTGGATTGGTCAGGCGAGTGTTATCAACTTTAATTGCTTCAATATAATTAATTTTCTTTCTACTCTTTACTAAATTAACCAGAAATTTTGTAGACTTAGGTCCGTATTTATTAAAGGTAGCTTTATTTTTAATCTCTGTTTGGAGTACTTGTTGATTCAAAAAAGTTTCTCTTTCAATGTTTGCTTTTTGATATGCCTCCCAATTTTCCTTATTCTTGTTTTCTATATAAATTATATATTTATTTTTGAGTTTGTTGGCCAATTAGCTCTCTTGCTTTCTAATGTTTTTTTTTCACTAAGTATGCTTTTATCTCTCCTCTGAGAACCACTTTAGCAGTTTCCCAGAATATCTCTATTTTTTATTAAATTGTTTAAACTCCATCCATTTCTCAATCAGCCAGTTCTTAAATCTAGTATCAAATCTAGTATAAGAAATGTCAGGGAAAAAAAATTCTCGACATCTCTTACAGAAATATTCTTAACTTTAATTGACATGGCAATAACTGCGTGGTCCTCGATCAACACTTTCTTAATATCGGCTTTAGTCTCAAGACGTAACAAAAGAATCCCCTATCAAAAAAAACTAGATCCTTGAAAATGTAAGGTGAGATTTAGATTCACAGGTATATAATTTAGAGTCTGGGTTTTGAAGACGCCAAATGTCTTTGAGTTTTATTTTTTTAATAAAATTTCGAAGGAATTTTGCTTCTCTATTATATCTATTAAGATTTTTTTTGGAGTCTATCCAAAACAGGTTGGAAAGACAAATTAAAATCAGCTAACTAGCTAATATTAGATTGGCATCTACATGCTGTAGAAGTGTACATCCCAGAAATCTAATTGAAGTGCATTTGGATTATATATGTTGCAGAGAACAAAGCATATTTCTTGGATTAAAACCTCTAATATTAAAAATCTACCATTCTTATCAATACTTTTCGAAAGTATTTGGTAGTCTAAATTTTCACTAAAAAGACAGGCAACTTCTGTTTTCCTTTCATATGCAGGGGTAGCAATCACCTCCCCAATTCAACCAAATTTAAATGTTGCTATTTCTGTCAAATTAAGATGGGTTTCCTGAATCAAAGCTATGTCCGGGCAGAAACGCTTCATATGATTAACAACTCTTTTCCTTTTGATTGGAAAGGTGATCCTCCTACATTCCATGAAATAAAATTAATGGATTTCTTCATCCCTTAATAGGGAGAGAAGAGAAGAGGTAGGGTGAGAAAAAGGGGAGGGGAAAGGGATGGAAAAAATTTATAAAATCTAATAAAAGAAAGAACCAAACCATCTATCTTTTATATCCTAAGTAAATTAGGTATATAGGAAGGCTTTATTTCTCCATCTCTCAATCTTTTGTGTTTCTTTAATATTATTTTAACATCTAATGAACTAATGGACAACTGAAACTTTGTTATCCAAACTTAGCATAAAGTCTCTGGCTTTCAGTGGTTTCTGAATAAAAAGCAATCATGCCAGAGTCATGCCATATTTTTAACTTTGCAGGATATATGAGGGAAACTTGTATCCCACATTTAATAAGTTGGGTACAGTACGGTGCCATCTCTTTCCTTCTGTTTAATGTTTCTGCTGAGTAATTCTGAAAAATTAATATACGATGACCATTGATAGAAAAAGAGTTTGTCTTACGATACATACTAAGAATTTTCACTTTATCCTGAATATACAGGCATTTAAACATTAGTGGTCTTTTATAGTTGTGTCATTCTAAGATTTAATGGAGCCCATTCGATGAACCCTTTCTATAGGGATAGGTGTCTTTTCCAATGGCAGGCCCAAAGCCTGCGGAAGTGTATATGAGGTAAAGTAAAGTGAATCATTATATTTTGCAGATTCTGGAAGCCCAATAATCTTAAGGTTATTCCTACGTAATCTGTCTTCCAGTCATCTATCCGTTTCTGGAGGTTTTGAAGTTTTTCCTCCTGTTCTTTGATAATCTCTTGCTGTATGTTATTAGTATCTTCCAAATCTGAGACTCTGCCCTCTACCTCAGCAATTCTCATTGCAAATTGTCTTAGCTCATTCGAGAGTGTAGTTATTTCTTTTTTAGTACCTTCAAATTGAGGCAAGACAATTTCTGATATTTGTTTCACTAGACTATTCGTATCAATTGGAGAGTAGACTGAGAATTAGATTCATTAGAACCATCTGTAATTAACTCTAGACTATTGCGTGCCTTTTTTTCTCTTTGTTTGGGAGGCATTATAGGTGAGTTTGTTTAAGCTGACAAATGTATCCATATAATTAGTAATATTTCTTAATAATAAGAAAATAGGAAAAAGAGAGTCAACTAGAACAAAGTGCAAATATATATATTGACACAAGAAAAGGTAAAACAAAATAAAGTTATGCTGACTCTCAGCGTGCATCTGCCAACAAATTAAAAACAAAACAAACAGTACTTATAGTGCTTAATTAATTGGTGTTGTACAAAAAACCTCTAAAGTGGTGCAAATTCCTTCCCCCCCCCCCTTTTTAAAGAGGCATATACGTGCTATCAAACACACTGTGCACGTGAGGATAAGCCTCCATAAAATGCAAAGGTTTCTTATATATTAACACTGATCTGGAGCACATAGAACACCATTTATATTACTTTTAACCAGTTAGTCTCCAAATTCTCTATCTTCAGACAATAAGAAGAATCCCAGCAATTAGATACTCTAGATAATGTCCAAAGAATAGCTGTGGATAAAGACTTATGCGGGCAAGAGTTGGCAGGAACTTGGTTCTCTCTAAATAGTCCCAGAATGATTTGCTGCAGTGCTTTGAAAACTACTTAAAGAACTGGTTATATACTCTTTGCATGTTTCTGCTTCCAGCAGAATTTTAGATTAAGTGTTTTCTCAAGGTCTTTCTGAGTTTAAATTCAGTGCCAAGTAATTAACCAGCACAATACACACTTTTCTTGCATAGCCTAGATTTACTGGATAAAGCCTCCAAATAAACTAGCTTCGTGTAAGGCAGGGTTCATCTAGCAAGTAGATTATTTTTTTGCAAACATAAATTTCAGCAACAGACACACTGAGGAAGGAGTAGAAAAAATAGCACACTTATCTGTTCTTTTGTAGGAGGTTCTTTCGCTATAACCATATGATGAAACCAGCATGGTGTTCAGTGTATATCTAGCATATTTTATATCCAAGATCCAGGTGTCTCTCGCTCCAGCTCACCGTCTGTTTTTTTAGCTCCTACCCCCAGTGGCAAGAAGTACAAGATGTGGTTTGCGACCACACTCCTACCACTCCAGCCTAAAAAGGGGTTCTGGGAACGTGGTGCAGGGTAGATAAACCTTTGCTGTGAGCGATGCCAATAGATTTTATTGCCCTTTTTTTATTTTCTGAATTTCTGCGTATGCCCCTCCAGCAGAACCGTCCCGTGTTCCTCCTCAGTATGTGTCTGACGCCCTTTGGATCCCTGGCACCAAGCTATGACTGTGGTCTAGTGGTGTCCCTGGCCAGTGGACCTCTAGCGGCTTGGGGTAGCTTCCTTGTTCGTTATGTCCAGACAAACTGAACAACGCCCAGTTAGCCACGGCCGAACTGACCATTCTAAACAAACAGGCCTGCTGAACAGTAGCGGGTGGTGGCCATGATATTCGGCCTTGTGACGCCGAGCATGCGCGTCAATCCAACTCCACCTACACCGGAAGCTGGGTTCCCCTTGCTTCATTTGGAAAAAAATAATCTATCTAATGTTTTATCTTATGATTTTTCTACAACATTCACCTTTAAAGGGACATAAAATCTTTTTTTTTCGTTCATGATTCAGATTCATGATTTCAAACCTGTCCTCAGGCCTCCCCACAGGCTAGATTTTCAGTATTACCTAGGATGATAGCAGGTAAAATAACCATGTTTACTAACCAGCGGATTACCACCTGTTATCTAGTTCAGATATCCTCAAAATGTGGCCTGTTTGGGAGGCCTGAGGACAGGTTTGCAAACCAGGGAGATAGAGCATACCATTTTAAACAGATTTCTAGTTTACTTCTATTATCAAATATGCTTGATTCTTTTGGTATCCTTTTGTTGAGGATGCAGTGATGCACTACTGGGAGCTAGCTGAAAATATAATGTGAGGTAATAGCAAGAATATATCTGCAGCCATCAATCAGCAGTTATTGCTGTTCCTGAGCCTACCTAGGTTTACATTTCAACAAAGGGTACCAAGAGAACAAAACAAATGAAATAATAGAAGTAAATTGGAAAGTTGTTTAAAATTACAAAGACAATTTTGGGGTTTTATGTCTATGGGGATTTCTGTAGATAAATAATTTGATAAGCTTTTCTAAAGGATTGTCATTGAACCCATAATTTGGATTGGGAAGAGTAATGTGTCATTTTAAAGTCTGACTCTGAGTGCATCTTTATTCATGGTTGCAATTCTATATTGTAGATATAGAACTAGATAAAATATGTTATCAATTAATTTATTATTATTGAATTTATTATTGAATAGCTAGAATAATCCTCTCAAATATCTACCTTCCAGATCTCTTAATATTAGAAGAATTCATTCTCTATGAATTAAATAACCTGGCTTAATTACCATCTAATAAAGGGATGTGATTAAATTAAACTTTCATGTTTCAGAGATTCAGAGAATACAATATTTACTTTTACATTCCCTTCTATTATCAAAATAAGGGGTTGATCACAACTATTTAGAATAGTTTGAAAAAAACAGTTGAAGTTGTTCCAATTACA
>CAJPDP010044651.1:0-11484 GCA_905336975.1 Bombina variegata variegata
GAGCTCAATCCTATTGGCTGATTGAAGTTCAATCTTATTGGCTGATTGCATCAACCAATAGGATTTTTCCTACCTTAATTCCGATTGGCTGATAGAATTCTATCAGCCAATCTGAATTCAAGGGACTCCATCTTGGATGACCTCACTTAAAGGAACCGCAAAACTCATAATCTAGCCGATAGTTTTTATATACTTGGTCAGCATAATCAAAATGTGAAAACTTTTCTTTTTTTTTCTTTTTTTCAAAACAGCTTTATTGATTAAAAATCAAGTTACAACTTGTATTTAAAGGTGAAAAGTTCCATTACATAGAATATTCCAAGTGCCTACACAAGATTTTGCTGTCATATTTTACATTCATAAACTTCAAACCATAACAAATAACATTATGTCTAGTTTTGTCAGAATATTTTGGTTGCGTCTTCCCTTCGTCTTTGAACTTAGAGAGATGTCAAACAGAGTCACCAGCTATTCAGGTGTCTATCGGGATGTAGGGACTAATATATTCTATAGTGTAAAGTGGTTGTTAAATTTTAATACTAATGTATGCTTCCCATATTGCCTTCATCTAGATATACGTGTCTCCTCTTTTATTTTTCATGTAGGCGTATTCCTCTAGATCTAGTAATTGACAAAATTTATGATGCCATTGTGCTAGTGTAGGAATTTCCCTATTCTTCCAATTCTTTGCTATTAGAGTTTTGAAACTATTGCTTGCTATGTATATTAAGTTCCTATTATATATAGGCAATTTACCATGAATAATATTAAATAACCAAATAATTGGATCTAATGGAAGTATCATTTCCAGCATGTTCGACGTCTCTCTTGCTATTATCTCCCACATCTTTACAAGTGGTGGACAAGTTCACCATATATGTGTCATATTTCCTGGTGACTCTCCACATCTCCAGCATCTCTCGTTGCTGGTTGGAAATATTTTGTGGATTTTAGAGGGGTAAGGTACCACCTCTGAATAATTTTAAGGTTTAATTCTATTAGTCTGCTGGAGGCCGAGATTTTATTTATAGATTAGAACATGCGTGTCCTATCATTATGTGTCAGTTCTAAGTTGGGTTCTCTTTCCCAACTATCTATATAGTGTGGTATGTTTGGAGTCGTCTGTAGAATAGAATATGTGAGAGTAAGGGTTTTCTTAACCGGTGTGGAAGATTTGCATAATACCTCAAATGGAGTTAAGGGACGTAAAAGATTTCTTCTGTTGTTGTGTTTATGAATGTACGAGTGACATTGTCTTAATATAAACCAATCTTTAAAAATGGAAAACCTGTCATCTATTAGTTCTTTGGAAGAATATAGTTTTTGTTCGTTTCCCAGGTGTAACATCATTATTGCTCTTTGGTGTTTTATGGATTGAGAGTCCCCCAAGAATCTAGCCCCTGGAGCAAAGTCTACATTGTCAGAGAAGGGGGTCAAGGGGGAGAACCTGGATGATACATGGGGGTATTCTATAAGAATTTTGTCCCATGTCTTAATTTTCTCTGAAATAATTGCACTTTGAGTAATGTTCGAAGATAACGCAGTACGCCTCTGCCAACACAGTACCCCTAAATGTCTCTGTTCGGATATATCATACTCTAATTTTACCCAAGCTTTGTATTCATAATTAGTGAACCAGTCCACCACCCTCTGCATGAAAATTGCTTGTCTATATTTTTTAAGATTAGGAACCCCAAGCCCTCCATTTTTGATATGCAGGCACATAAGGTTTTTATTAATTCTGGCTTTGCGCTTGTCCCATATAGAGTCAAAAATAATATTTTGTAGATTAGTCAGAAAATTCAAAGGGAGGGGGATGGGTAGTGTTTGCAGTAAATATAGTATACGTGGGAGGATGTTCATCTTTATTGTTTTTATTCTACCTAGCCATGTGATGTGTTGGGATCTCCACGAGGACATGTCTGTTACTATTGATTTCTGCAAGGATTTATAATTAAGTGAAAACATTTCTGTTATGGATGGAGCAAGCATGATTCCCAGTTACTTAGATTTTTGTAATCGAAAAGAGCAGATGTCTTGTATGTGTGCTGTAAGTTGTTCATTACCTTGCAAGATTAACATTCACATCTCCTTTTTTCTGTTTAAAATCTCTTAGAGCTAAATTTCGTTTATATTGATTGTTAAGTCCCTTAGTATTGGCTGTAAGAAAATTTAAATTACTTGTTTTTTGTGTTGACATTTTTATTTACTGTCAAGCATGATAAAAACAATTATGTAAGTGTTGATAGTGTTTATAGTAAATACAAGTACAGCTTAAATAAGGGATCATAAGTAAGCAGAGCTGGGACGTTTGTAGGAAGAGTAATGCTTGGGCCCACAAGCACACAAAAACATGAAAAATAAAAAACATAACAATACACATAACCTCTTGGTTAAAGCAACCAAATGAGGTGTACATATTATTAAGGAGTTTGCTCAATACCATTTCCTTTGTCGTATTGATACTGAGATGAACTGAAACAGAAGTATAACAGAAATATAACAGAACATTTGTATGCACCCTGATAGTATATATTTCAACGTGGATAAAACACAACGCTTAAAATGTGAAAACATTTTTTATAAGAAACAGGCTTTGGTCATGTTTTGTTTCAGGGGTTTGTTCATAGTTGCCAGCTGTCCCTTTTTCCCAGGACAGTCACATTTTTGGGCTTCCTGTCCCTGCCTTTTAAACTTGTCTCTTGTTCAATTCAGTCTGTATATAGTTGATGAATATTGTGTGCAAAGCAGTGCTCCCACAACAGAGGTTGCTGTGATATTAGTCTCTTGATTACAGTATGCCTTTTTTCTGTAGTTTTTTTTATCTGTGGTTTATGTTACCCTTTTAGATTAGCAGTGTTGGGTCAGCTGTCATGATATCAAATATATAATACCAGGGAGGGTAGGAGGCAAGGGGTGATGAAGCAAGCTCAATAGTGTTGCACAGTTTGGAAAATGTGTAATTTCCCCTGTTTATATATTGAGGCTTTGCTTAGCAGGGGTTTAAGATATCAAGCTCTTCATGTGCTGGGACTGCAATTCAGATTTACTGGGGCATTTCTGAGTCTATTACCCTATTGCCCACAATTACTGCTGCAGCAAGGATAAAAACATGAATAGTTACCTCATAAAATGCCATCTACTTGTGAAACTTTCAATAGTGTTCTAGCAAGTCCTTAGCATATCTGCATATATTGTTCTCAGCAGCCCCAAGACAGTAGTTAGCAGGTTAAACATAGTGAGGTAATATCACTGTCTAATTTCAGGCTGTGTAACATCTATATAAACTAGGGTGCTTTGTATTGTCCTGCTATACAGATGCTCAAGGGTTAATAATGTAACCCTTGCATGTGTATTTTGGTACTTACGTAAAGGTATTCTTCCTATGCCAATTATGTGCTTGAGTAAGGGAGTTGAGGAGGAGTTTGACAATTAACCTGCATTAAAGGGCTATAACAGTGCATAAAGAAAATGCTATAATATGTTAGAGCAACTTTATTATTGCACTATTGCTTTCATATAACCATCTGTTAATCCCTGAAAATGTGTTTAGCCACCAATCAACAGCTAGCTCCCAGTAGTGAGTTGCTGCTGCCTAGGATATGTACATATGCTTTTAAAGCAAGGTTCCCCAAGAAAGCAAAATAGAAGTAATTTTAAAAATGGCATGCTCTGTCTGATTCATGAAAGTTTAATTGAATCTTTCCTATCCCTTTAAGCAATTAGTATGGCTAAATTCTACTACTGTTGTATGTGCTTGTTTTGGGGTGTATTGGAGTGGGCAGAGCTATGCGAACCATGCATGGGCGTGGATGTGCTGGAATTTTTTTTTCATATGTTGGCAACTATGTTTGTGGTGAGGATTTTGGCACACCTACACTGAGGCAAATGTAAGCGCCCAAAGCAAAAATAAAACTTTACGACATATTGAGTCAGTATTGATGATGATGATGATGATAATATCTGTGGAATTTTTTTTAGCTTAACCAATAACATCAGTTAGTGACTTGTGTGCAATAAACAATTATCATATAATTTGAGACGGTTTTACAGCTCACATTGTGTAAACATCCAACACTTAATAGCAGTCATAAATAAACATTTGGATTATCATATTTAATTGTGTACAAGTTTCATAGTTTAAAAGCGTGACAAGCTATATCTCTTTATTAAGGGCTAGATTATGAGTGAAGCACTGTTTAGCGATCCCGCTAAGAAAAATAGAAAATATTGCTCCTCAGAGCCACATAACACCTTATCCTGCAGACAGGTATTATTTGAATTGTAGAACAGCAGATACACGTATGTCACAAATGGATGGCTACACCATAATACTTTATTAATGGTATATCAAAATACTATAATACCAGCTAATAAGACAGTAACAAAGGATATCTGAAACCAGTTCCCATAAAAATGGCCAAATAAAATGTATTGGTTATGTCACCTAGTTGCAAATAAAGAAATTGTATTTCCTTATGACAGGTTCCATAAAAACTTTAAACTCAAAGCAAAAGGTCAAAGTGTTCCCAGATTAAATAGATCAATAAGAGACAATGCCATTAGCCCCATCTGAAAGACTTGCGGCCAAAAGTTTTCAAAACAATCACTGCAACAGTTTCTGTGCCGTACCAAATATCATAAGTATCATAAGTGTAGTGGCCAATCCCGGAAGTTGCTCTGGCTGAGGCAGCACTCCAGTCCGGAATACGGTATCACATGACAGCGGCTCCAATAAAGGACTCCTTACAGTTTTTTATTTATTAGGGGTTCTAGCAATCATCCGGTAAATCACTATTACCATTAGATGTAATGCATCCAAAGTTATATATACAAAGCTACCCCTTGACCTGTATTTTCTAGAGCTTCTCCGATGTTCATTGCATCAAGATGACTTTCTGTAATTCAGAACCGGCACCTGCAACTCACCACCACCACAAGATACTTCGGCATCCGATTCCACTGTCTTTGCTGGGGCTCAGCTGACCACCCCAGATACTTCCAAAACAAAGCTTTGCACATTTCAACCAGAATGCATTCCAAAGGGTCTTCTTCCGGCTCAATGGTAGTACTGGCCGTTTGCCTTGTATTTACCTACTATAGCTTCGCCCTCAGGGTGAAATAGCTCATAATTAAACTTGAGCAATCCTATTGTTACTTTGTCTTCAACCTTAACTTCCACACTTTAGAAACAATTTTAACTATGTCCAATTAATATTCTAGCACTATTTTGGCAGGTTATATATTTAGATACAATAACATATTTTTGCTAAGAGATCCAGGGAATACCATTTCTAATAGGCACTAGCATTGGGTAATATCGTTACATCTTGTTATTAGACATTTATATTGTTGTGTGTGTTATACTCCCTGACGAGGGAGATATGTGGCATAATTAATAAATGGTAATTATGAGCAGATTTACTCTGCCTCTACTTTTTTTTATAGTACTGCCGCTGAGAAACAATATAATTTACAAATAACCAATTTTTATATACCATACATAACCTACCCAATTGTGTCCAGGTTACATACTAAATATTTTACCATCTACGATCTAATAATATCTTATAAATATTGACCTCTAGGCTTTTTGCCTGATTTAGGAGAAATAGCAGTGCTCTTTATATGAAATTTGTTTTTAAAACACAATTACATATTCTTTCTATACTTGCTTTTAATAGTGGCATGGTCCACAGTTTTTATCTTTACATGATTAATAAATGTTAAGTTTTATGAATGAATTATTGAACTCCTCTCACACATACCGTACTTCACCACCTAATTTTTCATGGTAATATGACCTGTAAGTGTGCCCAAACAATGCTTCTTTTTCTTTACACTTTATGATAGAGACTTAAAGGGGAAAGAGAGAGAAGGCTGCACCTTGATTCTGCACAGTGAATTAATTTTAAAGAAGCTGTAGTGCATGTTCATGCCCCAGATGAAAGGGCAGTTTACTGTAACAACTTGTAGGTGGTCGGCTGCAAACAGACCCTCCTGCTTTTATGTTCATTTGGTGCTTTGTCAGCATTTCCAATTCCTAAGGTTCTGTAACTGCTTCCACAACAAAACAAATTCTATACAAGCAAATGGCCAAAAAAGAAGAAAAATACAAAAATTAGACCAATGTAGGAAATTACATTGTTTTACATATGTCAGAGGAAGAGTAACTTACAATCCTGCTAAGTCTAAAAAATAAATACCAGCCTTGCAGCTTAAGACTGCGAAAATATATTTTTCTAACTTGGGGAATAATGGCCTCATAGTTAAACCACCATTCCAGGACTACAGCAAATGAGTGTTTTGATTTATAAATGATCAAATTGTCTTGTAACACATGCAGTTCATACATCAAGTGCCAGTAAAGCCTTTATCACCATTGGACGCTGTAAAGGAATTTTGTCTGCCTAACTATTGCAGAAGGTCAGTACTATGGATACATGTTTTTTTTTTTTTTGGAGGGGGGCTCACTCTTGTGAGTATATCTCTTTTTAGGGTTGTCATATTAAAGAATTGCACATTTAAATCACAGTTGTGCTTTCTTGCCCTTTGCTTTTTATGTAGTTCTTTGGATGCAGTTTCAGTATCCCACAACAGAAGCAGCAGAATCAGGGAGTGTTTTCTTCTAGAAGCTCACAATAACTTGGACATCAAGGGTTAAGGGTTTTTAGACAATTGAGACAGAGTGCACTGTCACACATTCAGTCATGGAACATCATAATAAAGACTTGTGTAAGGTCTCTTTTCATTACATTTGGTTCACATTTTTATTGTAATTTCTTCACATCTAGGGTTTGGGGTAAAAAATTTTGTTGAACTGTGCACTTAGATGTTTTAAGTCACATTGTTTGATTTTACATAGTAACATAGTATATGAGGGTAAAAGAAAACAGAAGTCTGTTAAGTTCAACCTATACAGATCTTACGTGATTTACAATAAAGCAGCTCCAATTGAGTTTACATTAATACATTCAGAAAGCTTGCCCATTTATCCCTAAATTCTGTTTTGAGAAAAACATGAATCTAAGACATTTTTAAATGAGTCTAAGGCATTCAGTACCTCCTTAGGCAAGTTTTACAGTTTGATTGTTCTTACAGTAAAAAAAAAAATGTTTACGTTACTGGAGATTAAATCTCCTTTCCTCTAGCCTTAAAGGGACATTCCAGTCAAAATATAAATGCACATAGATTTATTGCATCTTTGAATAGAAACATATTTTCGATATCACGTATTGGCAAAAATGCTTCTATTAAGAGTTATCACTGTTTTAGTGTAAAACATTTTTCTCTGCATGTGCATGTGAAGCATAGCTAGATATTTTCACTGCACCCACATTTTAAATAATGCTGCTGCTCTTATCATCAGTGGGGCTTGTATCATGTCAGCAATTAACAAATGGAGTCATCACCAGATGGTACAAGCANNAGTGTGCCCAAACAATGCTTCTTTTTATTTACACTTTATGATAATTACTTAATTCAGGCATTAGGCACTACCTCCTGTTACACTTAGGACTGTACTAGAAGGTTTAGGTTGATATACCCTCCCTCCCACCTCCCCTAAAGGTTATTAGGGATACTTTTTCCATCCTTAGTATCTATTAAGCAGTATTGGGCATATGATGAAGACAGTTACGATACTATTCTCTCTCTTTTGTACTGTAATTTTTTAAAAATGTATCACTCAAATTCTGTTTGCTTACCCCCGAGGGGGGAGGGGGGGTGTTGCATCTCGTGATAGGTCGCCACCTAAGATCCAACGGCCCAGTGCAGTCCATGAAAGTACACAAAAACAGTGTGTTTTGCTAGAAATAAAGATATATTCTGTGGTTGTTCACAGTGTCCAGTCCTAGAATATGTCGTTATTCTACAGATAATTGGCGGATTATCCTCAGGTATCTCAGAGCTTTTCTTTTTTCAGTCTTTCATGGCTGCTGCCCGGACACGCCCCTTCGGACTATACATTCTTTTCACCACCCACTAAGTCTTATAGCTGTCTTGATTACTTTCTTACAAACCAAGCAGGGCTTACATATTTATCAGACTCGGCTATTAAACCTACTTCATGGTCGGACCATTCAGCAATGTTGTTAAAACTAAAATGGCCTAACACTAGAACTAATACTTGTATATGGAAGTTAGATGACTCCCTACTGAACACTCCAAATTTAGTAGAAATACTTTCCAAGTCACTCCAAGAATTTTTTGACATTAAGTCAACGCCGGATGTCAGCGACTTTACCATATGGGAAACACATAAGTGTTACATGAGAGGGGAATTTATAAAGACACAATATAAAAAAATTGCACGTAAACAATATCTCGAGCTTACTACCCATATATCCGACTTAGACCTCTGACACAAAACAGACCCCTCTAACTCTGATTTATTACGAGATCTACAAGCCCATAGACTTAAATGAAAGAAATGCTGGCCCATGAGCAGCAAACAATAGTTAAAACATTTCAACAACAAAAAATTTTTATGAAGGGAATAAACCGGGAAAGCTATTAGCTAGAACTTTGAAATAAAGACAACTCAAATCTTTTGTACACAAGCTTACTACCCCGCAGAAAAAGAAAGCTTACACTACACCTAAAATTTTGAAACAATTCCATGATTATTATTCCTCTCTCTATAATCTTCCCTCCTTGGAAGACCAATCCAAAAAAGACACAGACATCCAATCATACCTGGATTCCCCCATTACACTGACCGAATTATCCCAAGCAATGAAAGACATGAAGGCAGGTAAAAGCCCGGGTCCTGATGGATTCACCACTAAATATTATCAAATCTTTAAAGATATTTTGGCCCCCCATTTACTCACCTTATTTAGCACGGTGGGAGTGAATAATCCCTTCCCTCAGAGCATGGTAGAGGCCTATATTACAGTAATCTCTAAAAAAGGAAAACCTCCAGACACCCCACCTAATTTTAGGCCCATTTCTTTATTAAACGTGGATATCAAATTGTACGCTTCAATATTAGCATCTCGCATCAATAGGATACTACCAAATTTAATCAACACTAATCAAGTAGGTTTTACACCACACCACAAGGCTAGAGATAATACTATCAAGATTATTAACCTTTTAGACTACATCAACCTGCAAAAACTCCCAGCGATACTCTTGTCAATTGATGCAGAAAAAGCCTTTGTTAGGCTCAATTGGCAATTTTTAAGGGATACCCTGTCCAGGTTTGGGTTTGGAACAACCATGATAGCAAAGATATTTGCCTTATATCAGTCCCCCACAGCTAGAATACATTTTAATAATTCCCTCTCATCTCTCATAAATATTAAAAAAGGAACGAGACAAGGATGCACTCTCTCCCCACTTCTATTTGTAATGGCAATGGAAACATTGGCCACGAACATACAAACCAACTCTGAGATCAAAGGGATTGAGATAGATAAAGTACCCTACAAGTTAGCATTATGTGCGGATGACAACATGCTTAATCTTACTTCCCCCAGAGCCTCCCTAACTGCCTTATCTAAAGAATTATCAACATATAGTACATTGTCAAACTTTAAAATTAATGACTCGAAATCTGAGTTCCTTAGCCTCAGCATCCCCACTTCCGTTACGCAATAAATACAAAACCGCTTCCAGTATCAACATAAATCCAAATCCATCAAAAACCTGGGTATACAACTCTCTGAAAAGAAAGACATATTGTATTCTTTAAATTACCTTCCTCTACTACAAACTGCCAGATAAGAACTAAGGGAATGTGGGGAAAAAATCTTTATCATGGCTAGGCAGCATTAGTTCTATTAAAATGACTATACTTCCCAAAATTGTATATATTTTCCAGGCATTACCCATTCAAGTCTCCGACCACTATATACACACTCTACAGAAAATGATAAATGCATTTATTTGGTCTAAACACATGGCCAGGGTTTCAGCGAAAACTATGTAAATGCCGAAAGATAGAGGTGGATTGGAGGTCCCTAACCTTGAATACTACAGACATGCTATACATCTGGTCAGGATTATTAATTGGTGTAAAAACGAGGAGGACCAGGAATGGACCGTACTAGAGCGTTGCTTAGCCAAATCTTTTAATCTTGGAAGTCTATGTTGGTCTCCCCTGAAACAGCTAAAACTTATGACTGTTGAAACCCTTAGAGTGTGGGAAAAACTGTTAAAAAACATACCATCCCTAACCACGACCCCATCCTCGCTAACACCAGTATTACTTAATCCGATTTACAATATTCGTAGGCTCTCTAGTCAAGATAAGTATAGCACAGTGCACTCTTTGCTTCCCTATTACACCATGCTCAATAATGGTAAACTAAGTCTAAAGCAGATCTGGCAGTTATGGGTACGTCCCACTTTGACAACTGGTATAAATACTTTCAGCTGAATCATACCATCACCTCCCACCCCGAGAGAAGCAAGATAACTAGGAGCCTAACACCCAATGAACACTTATGCAACCAAAAAAACAACACTAAAGGCAACCTGTACAAATCCTATAAACTTTTCCTACAACATCACTCACGTACCCTCCCAACATACACAAAGAAATGGGAGGGAAAGATGGATATTGGAATTACAGATAGGGATTGGCTGCAAATTATCGCACAAATGTCCTCATCAGCTTCTTCTGCGAGTTTCAAAGAAACCAATATGAAAATACTTAGTAGGTGGTATTAAACGCCCCATAGACTAGCACAAATATTCCTGAACTCTAGGGGTGACTTCTGGAGAGAGTGTGGCCATATAGGAACAGCATATCATATTTGATGAACATGCCCTAATATCAGTAATTATTGGAAGGCAATAATTACAGAAATGTCTAAAGCTCTGCATTTCGACATCCCTAATGATCCTTTGATATTTCTTTTAATAAACCAACTAAACTAGCGTGTGGGCTAGGTGCTAAGTTGCTGAATCTTATGCTAAATTGCGCCAAACAATTAATCCCTAAACTATGGAAAAATACTAACACTCCCTCTATAGATGACTGGGTTTCTTCAGTAACTTTAGCGCTCTCACTCGAAAAATACCACTATTTTAAGATCCGTAAATTAGAGGACTATGGGGCATATTTATCAAAGCCTCAACTGTGCTGCATTCGCCGGCACCAATAGGCTCGCCTAACATCGCGGCCGCGGACCTTAATACGATCTCCATATTTATAAAAAAAGCCATCAAAAATCAGTGCACCAAGTACGGGGCAATGAGCATCGGACTGTTGTTAACTAACAGTCATCGATCTCGCTGCTATTCGGCTTTTTACCAACTTTATTTATACCCTGTCACTAAATGCCACCACTATACTAAAATGTGTAACCCCTATCCTCCGCTCCCGGACCCCGCCTCCACTAAATAAATGTATTAACCCCTAAACCTCTGGCCTCCCACATCACTACTACTAACTAAACCTATTAACCCCTAAACCGCCAGCCCCCCACATTGCCATAAACTAAATTAAGCTATTAACCGCTAAACCTAACA
>CAJPDP010044958.1:0-13601 GCA_905336975.1 Bombina variegata variegata
TTGCGGTTTAGGGGTTAATAGGTTTATTATAGTAGCAACGGTGTAGGGCTTAATAACTTTAGTATAGTGGGGGCGATGTGGGCGGAAGGCAGATTAGGGGTTAATTATATTTAAATAGTGTTTGTGATGCGAAAGGGCGGCGGTTTAGGGGTTAATAAGTTTATTATAGTGGTGACAATGTCAGGGAGCGGCAGAATATGGGTTAATAAAAAAATTTAGTGGCGGCGATCTCGGGAGCAAAAGATTAGGGGTTAATAAATTTAATATAGTGTTTGCGATGCAGTAGGGCCTCAGTTTAGGGGTTAATAGGTAGTTAATGGGTGTTTAGTGTACTTTGTAACACTTTAGTTATGAGTTTTACGTTACAGATTTGTAGCGTAAAACTCATAACTACTGTCTTTAGATGGCATTATAGATCTTGTCATTTTAGACTGTTACGCTCGCTTTTTAGCCGTACCGTAAAACTTGTAATACCAGCGCTATGGGAATCCCATTGAAAAACGTAATTTTTAGGAGATTGGTACTGACGTTGCGTTACAGGCTAAAAGGCTTGCAGTACAGCTATACCGACAAGACTTGTAATGGCTGCGGTGCTGTTAAAAAGGTGAAAATACCATATTTTCAGCGTTAAAAGACGAACGCACAAACTTGTAATCTAGCTGAATGTTATCTATATGGCCCACATGAACTAGCTGTCTCCTGTTGTGAAAAGCAAATAAAAAAGCATGTGTTAAGAGGCCGTCTGTAGTGGCTTCGAAACAGGCAGAAATTTAGAGCTTTAAATGTTATAAAGTATATAATATAACAATGTTGGTTGTGCAAAGCCGGGGAATGGGTGGTAAAGGCGTTATCTATCTTTTTAAACAAAAACAATTTTAGTGTAGACTGTCCCTTTAATAATAGCAAACTGAAATTTAAATGTGCTGTTTGTTTTTATTAAAGTTTTATTCATTTTTTTTATCTGTTTTTAGCATATTTTTTAATTACTTTTATGCTCTTATACAGTACATACAGTATATAAATTGAACATGCGAAAAGGATATGGAAGACAATGGGATTGTTAACCTTGCAGTTTGACAATATTTATCACAATATAAAAATAACAAATTTGTTCTTAGAAGAACATTGGGTACTTCCCTATTATACAGGACTGCTTTGAGAACAGGTCACGTGAGCCAGAGAGGTTGCGCAGTAGGGTCCGCTCTCTCCCTTAGTCAACCAACTGTAAAATACTAAAGTGAGGTGGGAGATAGAGAAACCTAATATGGGTTAGTGTAAAAGTGGCGCACTAACTTTTGCACGGGAGCGATATCGTGTTTTTTCTTCTTTTTGTGCTTTATGGAAATGTGAAGAACATTGGGACGTAAAATATGCAAATTCCAAATCTGGTTTAGCGTTGTAGAGGATGGGTTATCGCACTTGAAGACAGCTATCATAAGGCACATTATGTAAATATTAAATATAAAAATAATGTAAAATATATTAATAATAATTATTAATAATTATTATAGATATTCTAACAAACTATTAATATTTTTATATTATTTTTATATTTAATATTTACATAACATGCCTTAAGATAACTGTCTTCAAGTGCGCTAACCTAACATTGCGTTAGACCTACAGCACTAAACCTGAATCGTGATTTGCATATTGTACATTCCAAAGTTCTTCACGTAGAAATAAATGTAATATTTCTATTTCTGTATATATCTGAATACATTTTTAAATAGATATCTATATATCTATATCAATATATACAGATATAGGTATATATACAGATGTATATAGAAATACATATTTAAATATAAATCTTACATGTATTTCAATGTGAAGAACTTTGGAATGTGTAATATTAATAGCTCAGTTCGGGTTAGTGAACGAGTATAGGTGTTAGTTGTTTTTTTTGCAGTTTGCATGCTCCATTAAAGTTTATGGAGAGAATAGTTAACACGGTCACAATATCTGAAGTCCAAATATTTGCACGCATTCAATTTTAGCTCTCACGCAAGCTTTTTACTTTCAACTTGTAATAGAAGGGCTAACCGGTGCATGTAAAACGTTTAACTTCTAGTGAAGTTAACCCTCAAGTGGTAGTGCTAAATAGCGTGCCACTTGTAATCTAGCTCTATGTGTAAAGAGGTAGTTTATTTATAGCTAAAATACAATGATATATAGGGTAGCAACTGAATGCTGTCTAATGCAAAGGCTCCAGGTATGAGGCACTGTTAACCATAAAGTTGTGTGAGAATTAAGATTGTGCAGATCGGATGCAGCTACTGCACTTTATTCTGCTCAGACTGGATCTTGTGCTGTGCCAGAGGCACATGCTTATCATGATCTCCTAAATAGGATGGCTGTCCTGTACTCTGTGAACCACATGATTTGTTCTCCCTGCTGGATGTAATGTCCTGTATAATGGGATGGTACCAGACATTGTAGTGCAAAAATGCACTGAAAGAGTAGGCACCTTATGGGCAGAGCCCTGTAACCATTTATCTGGTCTATTTTTGGCAGATTCTTTTATTACTTTTTATATATATAAATTGAACATGCGAAAAGGATATGGGCCTGGCAAGAGTATAATATGGCTTTTCGCAGGATGATTGCAGGCAACCCTCTGCTTCCCTTTGGCATGGAAGATATCCACTTGTGGTTGAAGTTGGGGCCGGAGCGTTCCACATCACCCCCTGCAAGTTCACGTCCTAGTGTTTCCTGTTCCCTGCCCCGCCCGAAGTGTCGGGGCAGGGAATGCTGGAAATTCCAAGACATGCAGTGTGTCAGGTGAACGAACTGTTCCTTTAGTCACATCTGCAGGTATTGCAGCGGCCCCTGCTAGTAAGAAGAGGGAGCCAGGGACTGAAAAGCCTATCTCCAGAGGGGGGGTACAGGAGTAATGAGCTCCAACACTGCATAAACCAGCAGCTATGGCGCCTTTACTCTGATCAAGAAGCTGCAGCACTGCTTTGATCGGAATTGGCGGTTGGCTTCCAGATTCCAGTGAGGAATCCGCTAGTGGGATCCACTGTACATCATAATCTGAAGTCAGCTTACAAGTTCCCACAAGTTGTTGGGGACAAATTGGCCAAGGAGTTGGCCATGGGCAGGGTGGCTGGCCCTTTTAGGGAACAAAGGTTCTTAGACATGGTCACCTCGCCGTTGGGCGTAGTACCAAAAAAGTTTAGGTTAATCCATGACTTGTCATATCCAAAACGGGTGTCTGTTAATGACACTATCGAACCAGACCTGAGCGCTGTTCATTACCAGTCCTTTGATGATACATTGTATATTGAATCCACTTTTAGACTACTATCCTTCCATCTGTCATCCTTTTGGTTGATGGGCATAAAGTTTGAAGGGTTGTACTATGTGGACAGATGTTTACCAATGGGGTGCTACCTATCATGCACACTGTTCGAGTGCTTCAGCTCATTTCTACACTTGGTGGTACAGAAGGCATCCGGGGATGGATCTATCTATCTGGATGATTTCTTGTTGGTAGGAAGCGATGGATCAGATGAGTGTGACAGGCTGATGAGGGTAATGCAGGCCATGATGTCTGAATTTGGCGTGCTGCTTGCAGGCGACAAAACTCAATGCCAATGCATATGTCTCACGTTCTTGGGCATAGAGATCGATTCGATGACAGCAGTATGCAGGATCCCAAAGGATAAGGTCGACAGCCTCTTGCAGGTGGTTCAAAATGTGTCCAGGGCGGAGTTTGATTCTATCATAGAGCTACAATCCCTGCTAGGCCTTCTTAATTTTGCTGGTAGATCCATCCCAATGGGTAGAATCTTTAACCTGAGGTTGAAGGGGCCTAGGGGTGTGTGCAAGCGTTTCAGGGTAACATCAGAAATGAGAGAGGATTTGGGAGTCTGGGAACAGTTCCTGGTCCACCTTAATGGGATCTGCTTATGGAGGACCGATCCCATCTCAAACCAGTTGCTGCATTTATTTACTGTGCCTGGGTGCATAATGTAATAGCTGATGCACTCACTAGGCCCCTCTTTTCTTTGGCAGCTGTCGGGGGCTGGGAAGACATTCTCCCATTATTCCGGCCATCATTGGCCCCCAAGACATGGAGAACATACGAGAATCATTGGAAGGTATGGGAGCAGATTTTGTCATTAACGGGGGTTCTTGGTACATCAGGCTTTTTAGGGAACTCGTGCTTGAATGGTTAGCATGCTTGAGGAAAGACAGGGTAACTAGGCTGTCAGTCCAGAGTAGGCTATTAGTAGTCGCATTCTTTAACAAGGCTCTAGGTCTGCCCGATTTTTCAAGTTCTTTTTTGGTGAGGCAAGTCTGAAAATGGTGGGGGAGGCTGGACCCACACCCTAGGGACCAACGCAAGTGTAAAGAAAGAAGTTGAAGCGCTGAAGGAAAAAGGAGATCCCGCTAAACAAGAAAATATGAAATAGATGTAAAAGAGAGAGTTAGCGCTAAAAGCACAGATATAAATGCGTGAAAAAAATGTGAAAAAATATAATACTGGTGATATGTATATATAAAAGCCTATGGAGGAAAATATAAAATGTATACAAATATATAAAAATATATTAAATCAATATTATATTGGTTCTATATATAAAGGACAACTAACAAGGAGGAAAAGAGAAAATTACAATTTAATAAAATACCATAAAACAATGAAACATAAAGGGACGTCTCCCTTAGTACATGAATCAGCTCCATAAGGAAATAGCATAGCTTGTTGGAGCTAAAAGTCACTTGCGCATATGAAAAATAAAATACAATATTGTCAAGGCCTGTGGCTGTAAAAGTCAAGTGAAGGTGGTACTTTAAAATGTCTGTTTAGATTCCAATGAAATCCTGTGTGATGAGAGGAGAAAAATATTTTGTTACCTTTGTGGGCCGATCTTACGGCTTGTGACGTTACTGACCGTGATCTGGAGGCGACTTTTTATGAAAGACTCACGTGATCCTTCTGACGTCACTATGGTGGAACTTGAAGATGCTTAATGTAGCAATATTAAAGCAACACCTGTTGCGATCGTGGCAACAAGATCGATAGCTGGCAATGTGAAGACACTATGTGTCGTAGGAGATCCCAATTAGATGGGTGGTTTTGAATACTTTGGAGTATGTATCTTCAGTCCATGTCCCCTCTTTTCTAACAGCAGAAGGAAGTCCTGGGGGTCGATTTAAAGAAACTTGGCGGTCACTTACAGTGACTATACAATCTTCGATCACTTATAATGACTTAGTGAACTTAGCAGTTGCTTTCACTAGTGAAGGGCACTAGGTGGTTACTCCCGGTAGCTTGTTGAGCTTGGCGGTCACTAGTAGCGACTAGATGATTGCTTATAGTGCTTGAGGGAAACTTTTA
This sequence comes from Bombina variegata variegata, assembly GCA_905336975.1. Taxonomy (NCBI): domain Eukaryota; kingdom Metazoa; phylum Chordata; class Amphibia; order Anura; family Bombinatoridae; genus Bombina; species Bombina variegata. The sequence goes on from CAJPDP010044958.1 coordinate 5,354, forward strand.
AGCGGCTTACGTTTGCAGGTGGTGATTCCTCAGGTTAGAATAGGTCCTTATTGTACGCACAATAAGACAGGATAAAAAGGTGACAAAGAATGTCAAGGTCAACGCGTTTTGCCCTTAGGCTTTATCAAGACATGTTTGTCTGAGTCACCTTGTTAGCTAATTAAACACTTCTAACTCTCCTTGATTGGATATACAATTCAATTGATTGAAGGTGGAATGGATAGAGATAGGCTTTGTTTCAATCTTAAAGTGGAAATATGTCATCTATTATCTCATATCAATATAGGTATCTCACAAATCTTCTATTCATTCCAATTGATACATATATAACCTATACAGATATATTACATAAGGAAAGAAAGGTAGTAAAAGACCTTCAAACTGACCACAACATAATCATTAAACCTGTGGATAAGGGGGAAGGGGTTGTGGTTATGAACAGATCACAATATACTAAGGAAGCATATAGATTACTGGGCGATTCTAACACCTATGAAGTACTCACCTTAGATCCAACAAGAAAATTCTCTCTTAGATTAATTAAATTACTTGATGGGGCAAAAACATCTTAAATAATAAAGAATATGGCTTTCTATCACCAAAATTGGTTAAAATCCCTGTCTTTTATTACCTTCCTAAGGTACATAAAAGTCTAACTAATCCTCCTGGAAGACCCATAATCTCTGGTATAGACTCTTTAACATCCAATCTGTCAAAATACATAGATGAATTCCTTCAAACTTATGTAAAGAAACTCCCCTCTTATCTGAAAGACACCACAGAGATTCTATAAATTCTAAATGACACAAAATGAGAACACAATTACACCCTGGTGACCTGTGATGTCACATCTTTGTATACCATCATAAAATCATGAATTAGGGATTTACTCAGTAGAGACCTATTTAGAAAAAGACATCACTCTAATAAAAGAACAGAAAGACTTTATATTGGAAGGTATTAGGTTTATTTTAAACCAAAATTATTTTTCTTTTGAGGGTAAGTTCTACTTACAGAAGACAGGGACGGCCATGGGTACAAGATTTGCACCCAGTTATGCTAATCTCTTTATGGGATATTGGGAGGAATATTTTTCCCTCAGCATAGACTGGGTGCAAATCTTGTACTATACAAAAGGTATATCGACAATGTTATTTTTGTGTGGAAAGGAGAAGTGTCAGAATTAGAAGAGATATGTGATGATATGAATAGGAATAATATGAATATAAATTTCACATACACACATAGTAAGCAAAAGATAATTTTTCTGGATTTAGAGATAGAAGTAATTGAAAATCAATTAATTACATCTACTCATTTCAAACAAGTAAATGCCAATAACTTCATACACTATAAAAGTTGTCAACTGGAGAGGTGGAAAAATAATATTCCCAAGGCGTAATACTTAAGAATAAAGAGAAACTGCTCTAGAAACATAGACTATGAAAAACAAATACATATTTTAGAAAATAAATTTAAGGAAAGAGGATATGATGAGAAAGTCATACACTTGGCAAAAGAAGAAGTAGGCAAAGTAGATCGAAAAAATCTTCTATCTTACAAAAATAAACAAAGTGCCAACACCAATGAAAAAATCCCCGATACAATAGAAGTATCTTTTGTTACAGACAATAATTGTAACAACAAATTAATTAATAATACTTTAAAAAAACATTGGCACCTAGTGCAAACAGACCCCATAATAGGAGATAAAGTACCCGAATATCCTAGGATAATATACAGGATAGCAAAAAATTTGAAAAAAACTTTAGCTCAGAGTGAATTGAGACCAATAAAAACACATAGTCAAGAGACAAATTTAGACGGAAATAAGCTAATGGGCTTCTTTCGTGCTTCGGTTGTTGGTCTTGCAAATACAGCTGCAAAATGAAGGAAATAAACGTAAATAACTTCAAATTCAAAATTAAGGACACTATAAGGTGTCAGGATAAAGGAGTTATCTACATTATTGAATGTTCATGTAAAAAATATTACATAGGGGAAACGACCAGATCCCTCCGAGAAAGGATTAGGGAAAACCTCTCATGTATCGATAGGGGAAACCTTGAGACACACTTATATTCAAATTTTAGAGAAGTTCATAAAAACAACCTTAAACATTTTAGATTTTAGGGCTTATCAAAAGTGAAACAAAATTGGAGAGGGGGCAACTTAGAAAAATAACTTCTAAAATTAGAGGCACAAATTATCTATAATATGGATATGTTACATCCAATAGGACTTAATTCAGAGTTGGATATTTCCCCTTTCTTATAATCTGTTTTTGCCAAGTCCTTTATTATATTTTATTTTATTTTATTATAGGTATATAATATATCCTTATAGGTTCTATTTGTATTAATTAGACATTCTTTTCCATCCCTTTTACCAACGCAAGCCCATCACACTGATGCATTTGTGGGAGCTGGTGGGGAAGTTGGGTAGTATTAGCTCATCAGAGTATGAGGTCTGTTTTTGCTAGCTTTTGCAGGTGCATTAAGGCTGGGAGAATTAGTGTCTTCTACCAGAACTGGGGGTTCGGGTGGCATAAAATGGGGCACTTGAGGCCCTCCGAAGAGGGGCTATTTTTGCTTGTCCCTTGATCCAAGACGGATCAGGAGGGAAAAGGGGCGTGTCTGTCCCTACACAGACATGAGTTTCCTGAAAGCTGTCCATGGAGAAATGTCAAGCCTTTTTGCAAAGTGAGGCCGGCGGCTCACATCGGTTTCTCATCCATTCACCTCGCTGTCGTTGTTCCAATTTCATAAGATTCTGACGAGTGTGGCAATGGATTGGGGGTTTAACAGGCTCTAATTGCTCCTCATTCATTCCGGATAGGGGCTGTGACATGCGCAGCTGTAAGCGGGTCATCCAGTATGGAAATCAAGCGCATTGGGTGCTGGAAGCCGTGGCAATACAAGCTTTATATTAGACTTTTACCAGGGAATTAGGATAAAGGGGTGTCATTACAGCGGGATTGCTCCTATTTATCCCAGGTGTGGGGGAGGTCTGGAGGAAAAAGGGGGGTCGTTACCATACATTTAGTGCCATTTACTCAATTTTTTCATCCTGTTGTTTTAGGCAGGAATTCCCCTCCAGCTTGTGTGTGGATAATAGGGCCCTCCTTAATTCACTGGGCAGCCATTAGGGCGCCTCATTCCCCAGATTGGTAGCAGCTTGGATTTTCACCTTCCAGGGCTAACATTCAGTAGCTAGGGCGAAGGGGTTTAACATAGGACGAGTTACTTGCCCTTCTACAGGACGCACACAGGAACATTATTGTGTTGCATTTAGGGTGAAATTACATGGGGTCTGTTTTGGCCTTAGATAAAGCGATATAGAACTGTAAAATTGTGAAATGCAATAATCCATCAAACAACCTTGCTAAATCAATAAAACCTAAAAAATTTATAGTATGAAACAGAAATTTAAAAAAATGTTAGCGTAGTTGCACCTATAATGTTTGCCTGATATTGGTTAACACAAAAGTCTAAAAATGAATAATGCAAACAATAAATTAAACTGATATAACTAGATTAAAGTTTAAAAATCTTTATTTAATACATTCTATATGAAAATTAATAATAATTAATAATAATGAATTGATTTAAACCCTCTGTAGTAGCTATACAAACTAATCAATTTAAAATGACTGGCCAGTCAGTTAAAAACAGCAATAATCTCTTTTATAAAACTAGACAATAGATTTAAAATGAGTACTAAACTATAGAACATAGCAAATTTTTTTTTAATAAGAATCCCAATATTTATGTATGTTCAATTTATAAGGTGCACAAAGTGTACTTCTTTATAAAGTGCAAAAAAATGCAAAAAATGCAAAAATTTTACTTCTTTTTAACGTGCAAAAAAATGTTTTGTGTGCTTTTTAAAGTGAGGCAAGGTTATCCATATCCTTAGGACAAATAGTGCACATAGGAAATGTCTTCTTAAATCCTTGATAACAAAATCATTTGCAAATACCGGTAAATGCTAGTTTAATAATTATTTCCTTAAATGATTGGGTTAAGGTAACATCCAAATATAATAACAGCAGAGTCTTACTTTATGATAGGAACTCCTCCATTCCGGTCTCCTTGTAGTACCTCCGTTTATGTATTTAATTGCTCAGCGTCCCTTGGAACGCTAGCGGAAAACTGCTCTGTCTTCGGGAGGGTCCTTTCAGTAATTGATCCGTCTGGTGTTCAGGAAACAGCTTCCCCAGTGAAGCAGCACACTTTGATTGTATGGAAAAAACAAACACTACGCATTCTCAAGCGATCTATCTTGCCTCCTCAGAAAGCACCATATATACCCTATCCTCTATTCTTATTGGGTGTTAGGTTCAAACAACTTAATAAACATAAACAAATACCTTCATGTTATACCCACTTAATTAAATAGTATAAGAAAAATATCTCATATAAAATGTAAATTTTTAACTTAAATGCCTATATTAAACATAGGAATGTATGTGAAGAAGGTTACATAAAGAATTCATAAAAAATCCATATAAAGTTAAATTATAAATAAAATTAAATTATAAGTAAGAACTATAAAATATCTGCAAAAGTTTATATCAAAATCAGTTATTAGATACTAATTAGAAATAATTCCAAGTATTCAATAAATACACATACATATTGTAAAAATAATCCTATATTCCATAAAATTCATAAAATTCATAAAACTACATAAAACTATGTTTCAATACCAATACAATTAATTTATAATATAATACCAATATATACTAAATAACAATATATCTATATTTAATCATCTTTATTATACTTTTTTTAAAAAACCTTACTGCTTATTTTAGGAAGGGGGTCAAATGAAAATCTATATTAAGACCTTTAGGGTGTTTCGTCTCTAGTTCATATATCCATTTATACTCTAACTTTAATAATTCATTTTGTATGTCCCCACCTCTCCAGTCTGCATTTAATTTATCTATTGCTATATATTTAAAATTCTTTAAATTACAATTATTGCAGAGTAAAAAATGTTTTGGCATTGGTAAATCTAAATTTCTCTCATCTTTAGCATTTTCAATTGACAAGATATATTCCCTAACTCTTTCTCGTACAGGTCTAGTCGATTCTCCTACGTATTGTTTCCCACATTTACAGTTAATTAAATAAATTATATTTTTATCAGTACATCTTATTAAAGTTTTGATTTCATATTCTTTCCCAGTTATATTTGAATACAATTTCTTCTTTTTTTCTGAGTGTCTGCATGCTTTACATGCCAGACACGGGAAGAAGCCTTTCAAATCTTCCCCAAATAAATCTTTATCTTTCTTTTTATTTTTAGTTTTTTGTTCTTTAAATTATTAGCCTTCCTATAAACAATATCTGGTGTATCTCCTATTATCCCTTTTAATTGGTCATCTAATTTTAAAATGTTCCAATGTTTTTTTATAATTTTCTCCACTTTCTTATAATTTTTATTATACTGAGTTATCAGGGGTACAATAGGTCTTTTATCTTTCGTTGTATTTTTGCCTGACCCATGTACAATTTCATTCCTATTTTTCTGTTTTACCCAGTCTATTTCTTTATCTATCATTTCACTTTGATACCCCCTTTCTATAAATGTATTCTTAAGAATAGCTGATTGTTCTATGAAATCCTTCTCTTTAGTGCAATTATTTCTTATACGTAATAGTTGACCTTTTGGTATATTTATTTTCCACTGGTATAAATGACAAATCTCAGCATGTATATAATTGTTACTATCAACAGGTTTAAAGTGTGTTTTTGTATTGATCTGATTATCCTCAATAAAAATTTCTAAATCTAAAAATGTTATTTTCTCTTTATTAATATCATATGTAAAATTTAAATTTACATAATTTTCATTCATTCTATTAAAAAAAGATTTAAATAAACTTTTATCTCCTCTCCATATAATTACAATATCATCTATATATCTCTTATAAGAGACCAGGTTCGCCCCAACTGGCGCATTGGTAAGGAAATCACTTTCCCAAAAGACCATAAAAAGATTTGTGTAACTTGGGGCGAACCTGGTCCCCATAGCTGTACCGCAGATTTGATCATAAAAAGTTCTTCATAATTAAAATAATTGTGTGTGAGAATAAATTTAATACTCTCCAAAATAAAAATTTTGTGTTACGTATTTAAATCATTATCTGACTCTAAATAATGGTCCACTGCTCTTATTCCATCAATGTGTCTAATACAAGTGTACAGCAACGTGACGTCACAGGTCACAAGCCACATCTCATCATCCCATACTGTTTGTTCTAAAAGTTTTATAACATGTGTTGAATCTTTAAGTTAGCTATCTAAATTTTTTACATGTTTCTGAAGATATATGTCTACATATTCAGATAAATTTGAAGTGAGAGAGCCTATGCCCAAAACTATCGGACGTCCTGGTGGATTTATTAAAGACTTTTTAGGTAAAATGTAAAATAATGGGATCTTTGGGTATTGGGGTAAAAGATAGTTGAATTCTTGATCTGTTACAGTTCCATTATTTTTCGAGTTACTTGCCCTTCTACAGGACACACACAGGAACATTATTGTGTTGCATTTAGGGTGAAATGGCATGGGGTCTGTTTTGGCCTTAGACCTCATCAGGAGGATGGTTTCAGATTTGAGGATGTTGTATGCTTAGCTCCAGTGTGTGTGAAAGTGGACTGGTCCAACGTGGTTGAATGACTGTGTTGGAGATTCATAGTATCACAGAGGGCAACTTACAATGTTCGCAAGAAAGTTAATAGGAATATAGGGAGAGCGGTTACGGCTTTAGGCGGCTTTCTCATTAGGCATAAGTCAATTATGGCTGACAACAAGGCCCTTTATCACCCTGATGGAGTTCACCTGATAGATGTTGGGTTAGATATATTTCTGTCTGACATCAGGAAAGCACTGTTATTAATAATATTTTTTAAAAAAAAGTTTTGGAAATTATTGACAAATTGCTTTTATGTAAACGTTTTTTTTATAAAGTTAGTTTTGTTTGTATAGGTGCCTGGTCAGTTGCAGGGTGGTGACAAGAGCAAATTTAGGCTTTTCCTCTTGTGGGGTTCGGTCAGGGCCCTGGGAGCGGACACTGAGAGAACAGAGTGATGGCCTAGATAACAGGGAGGGCTGACACCCACTAGGCACCGGCCAAGGGGTTCCACTCCCTTACGGATTTCAGGCCAAAGAGCTATACATATCCAACACTCTCTCTCTCTGTCATTGAGCATGAGCAACCAATTGCCATGCTGCAAGCACCGGAGGGGCCTTGACCATCTGTCAGCAGGGGTTAAGATAGTGATTAGATGCCGCCACCAGTTTGGATGAACTTGTTAAAAGTTAGTTACTTATTTGATTAAAGAGTTTCCTAATATTGATAATATTAGCCGTAGTTAAATGAAGTTTATATTAATAAATGTGACCGTAACCGGTCTTTCTCCCAAGCATGGTGTTTGTGTTTTTATTTGTTAAGTTTAGTACTTTGAGAAAAGGCATAGACGTAATAGGAGGTTTATCTCTTATGACAGTGGAACATCCTCTAGTGGGCCTGTAGCAAAAATAAGGGATAACTGACTTGAAGTCTGGAGTGTTCTAGGTGTGTGGTTATATTGTTGCAGGTTTGGGGGCGGGAGTCTCTTTCTTACCTTTATAGGGTTCTGTTGCAGTGGATCCAGCCTCTTTTCCTGTGTCCAGACTTCAAGGGAATTTTCCCTGCCCGTCTGGCCCTGGTTGCAGAAGGTGGCGGCAACAAGGTGGCTATGTTTAGTGATATTAGTTTCTCCCGGCTTGGTTAGGTTTATGTGAGCTATCTCTGTAAGCCCGGGCATTAATAAAGTCTTCCACTTTGTACAGGCGTGTTGCATGACTCGTCTGTTTGGGTCGCCTTACGGGGCTGGTTGTGAAATACCCTAGCTGGCGGTTGGTCATGGCCCTGGGAGGGGGCAGTGAGAGAACAGAGTGATGGCCTAGATAACAGGGAGGGGTGACGCCCACTAGGCACCGGCCTAGGGGTTCCTCTTCCTTACAAATTGCAAGCCGAAAAGCTTGACACATCCAACTCTCTCTGCCATCTAGCGTGAGCAACCGGGTGCCATGGTGCAAGCACCAGAGGGGCCTTGACCGTCTGTCAGTAGGGGTTAAGATAGTGATTAGATGCCATCACCAGTTTGGATGAACTTGCTACAAGTTCATGTTATTCATTTGATTAAAGAGTTGACTAATAATGATAATATTAGCCATAGTTAAATTAAGTT